>CM038221.1:37597291-37806761 GCA_021442155.1 Cymbidium sinense
GTTTTGAACGCTTATCAAAACCTTGATCATAGCAATGCCAATGCTATTGATATCATGTGGGTCTATTGATTAAGTAGGATGAGTAGAATTAATGGAGGATGAACGTCATCTAAGTAAAATAATAAAAGAATTCAACATTGTTAGTTAAATTAGTAATAGAATATTAAAAATTTGACTTTCATGACCTAGATAAACACCAGTACCTAACAATGCCATATCTCCCAATAGAGAGACATTATTGTCATATAAAATAAAACATGAATATTTGATATTATTAAGATTATAATCAACAAGGTTTTGTTATGATCAACTGACAATTTAAAGATGATTACAAAAGGAAATTTTATTAAAGCACTATTGACCTCAGCCTAAGATAACATTAAAGAATTTCAAAAGCAAAAACAAAATTTGATCTATGTAAATAATGTTTAAATTCATTTTTTTGTGCTTAATTGATTACTAGCATTTCAAGTATAAACATAAAAAGTCAAATGTTATCGACAATCTGAAGGATGAACACCACTTAAAAAAGCTTATGCTTCAATATTATCATGCTAGCCAATCACCAAATAACTCAAGATTAGCTAAAACTCATGAAATTCAGAGGGAATCTTGGAGATAGAGCTTTAAAATTTAAAATGTATTAATTATTTTTTGCTAATTCTTGTATTTGCTATTGTTTCAAGTGTAGAGATTGCCAAGATGATTATCTCATAGATATAAGTGAAATAGAAAAAAATAATATACGATGAAAAACTAATTAAAAATATCATAAATGATTGTATTGCATAAAGAATAATAGTATTTTACAATCACCCATAGCTCACAATATATCTTGATTGACCAAATTGTATGCTAAGGTTCAATTTCCAAATATGATCTGGTTGATTTTTAATATGAATCTAGTAATTAATAAAAATTGATATTAGGCTTATATTGTGTAATATGCATCGGGATGCATAATATGAACTATTTTGAAGTAATTATAATGAAATCATTTTGCATTAATTATGATAATATAAACATTAACTAATCATATTGAATAAACCATAGTATAAAGATAGTTTTGTTATCTCAATCTAATTAATTATTTAAATTACCATTATAATGTTCACGTAAAGTTTAAATTATTTGTATTATACAATTAGTTTTCTTAGTTAACCTCACTAAATTGTAGGATTTATAAAACATTAAATATGAATTAGCTGAATTGCTTGTATTTTTTGATCTTGATTATATTATACAATCAAATAGTAGTTTATTTTTTTTTAAAATGAGGGTGTTTTAAAAGGTTTTTTTAACATTTGTGAATTTAATTTTAGGTAAAAAATATAGTAGCAAAACTATTAATTATTTTTTCTCCTCTACAGTCCTTATGTTCTTTATAATTTAAAACTATGGCTATTTTAAAATCTATTGGCTTGTATTTGTAGAGGTCCATACATTTCAAAATCATTTGCAAGGCTTGTTGTAACTAGCTAATGAGTTAAAGTAAGGCACTTCTTGCTAAAAGTAAAAGCAAGTGTAGGATTATTCATTACAAAGGAAAAGAGAGTATTTTCTGCCTTGTATTAGTAAGCAAAATGTAGTTGAAAAAAAATCTTGTGAGTGCTCAGGAAATGGATGTTGATAATTAGTCTAAATTATGATATAACAAAGTATACTTTTCACTTTAATTCCTTCAATTATATCTGTGTTATTATGGTATAACTAAAAATATTCTAATATAAGTTTTGCATGTGATACATGCTATTTAAAGAATTTGATGTGATATCCTTTCATTGAAGAAGCTTATAATGTAAGAAAATTATAGAAAATATCAAATGTAAAATCACTATTTTAGTGTTCTTGTTGATTTTAAATTTCATTCATTAATGTCTTTTACTTGATTAAAAGGCAAAAGAAAAATAAATTTAATAGTTTGATGAATTGATATAGGAAGAAGCATGAGTTAATTAAATGTATAAACTTTTGCTATCCTATAAAATATAGTTCTTATATATTTGTTTCGACTAATAAAATTGGTAAGAGATATGGGATAGATTGTCCTTCATTCTTGAAAACACGAATGACCATAAACAATCATATATTATGATACTCATCCAGGATTATAAATTATCTTAGTTTCATCTATTATTAAATTTTTAAATCATTGTTTGAATTTAACAAGAAGTTTACTAATGCAAGTAAAGAAATTCTTAAATGTCAGCTTAATTAATGGGATGCTAATGTTAATGCTATTTTATAGTCTATAAACTTAGCTACTCATTAAGCTAATCGTATGCTTAGCTTTATTATATATGAGCTGAACTTTAAATAGTTAGTTGAAGACATGCCCAAAAATGAAAGAGAATAATTTTTCCTAAAAGTTCTAGAGTTTGATAGCAGTTAGACAAAGACATTGAGTGATAAACATGTAGTTGTGATTTCATTAATAAGTTTCTCCTTTAAAAATAAGAAGAAAAATTCAATTATAAAGAAAGGATAAAGAAGAATGTAAGGTAAAATTAAATTAGTATTAAAATACTTTATTTTGAATACAAAATAAAAAATCACATTCTCATGAACTTTAAGAATGAGCATAAGGAAATGGAAATTTTCTTAGAATATTTTGCATGTGTTGTGTCAGCCGTTGGTCATACGTGATCTCCTATTCATAACCTTGCATCACATTGATATTGCACCAATTTTAGATCTTGTATGTTAATTGATTTAATATTAATTCATTATCTATAATTTTTTTAATAGATTAGATCACACATTATTTGTTATGAGCATATTGATTAGTCAATCATTATTTACACACTTATTGATAATCATGATGAGTCTTTGAGACTATTAATCTTAACCTCTTGATTTTCAACTCAAGAATATCAATAGCATTGATTTGAAAATATCAAAAGAAATATATGATCTACTTTGACTATTTGTCTTTGAATAATTACTGATGATTTCCATATTTATTTAGCTATAAAACCATAGATGCACATACCTTCAAATACAATCATACTTGATTGATTATACTTTGTAATCCTTTTAGTCACCAACTGTTAAATGAAAATCTTTTAAATTGATCATACATATTAGCTAAGTCTATTCATAGTATAATCAAATTTAATTCATTATGCTACATACTTGTCTCCTATCATCTTCTGATTAGGAAGGCTTTAAAATTTGATCAAGTTTCACCTTCATGTTAAAAATGTTTGAAGTGGTAAAGTTTCAATCTTTTTTAGGACTTTTCTTTTGGATTTCACATTAAATGCAACACTACCAAGTTTTTAATTCTTTCTTTCCCAACTGTACCATGTCAAAACAAGTCTCACTTCTCTATTATGTTATATAATTACTCCTCATGATTGGATGTTCTTGTATAATATAAACACCTATATTTAAATTTTCTCTTCTTATTCTAGGTAATTATTTCCATATAACCATATCATACAATATGATTATGTATTGTTATTATTATTTATTTTGTTTACAAAAGGTTCATGTGCTAATATGATCAAAATATATTGCTATTTTGAACATTTAATGTGACCATACAAGTTTTTTTGGGATTTTTCATATCCTTCCCATATCCAATTGGGTAGTGCATACATGAATCAATTTGTATGGACTAAGGATGTTTAAATTAAATCAAACATTAAAGAGAGAAGAAAAGATTTAAGATTTGATGGTCCATTGGGGTTGAACCAAATGATATAATAAATAATAAAATTATTCAAATATAATTGAAATAATATAATAATTATGCAATAATGAAAATATATAAGAAAGTATATATAAAATTGAAAAAATAGTATCCTCAACTATTAAAAACTTAGGATGCGTTTGAGACAGTTTTTTAACTACTTTGCTTTTTAGAAAAGGCTAAAAAGTAACGCGGTTACATTTGACTACTAGCTTTTTGGCTTCAAAAATTTTGGGGTGAAAATTTGAGAACTAGAGTCGTTAGTGTAGTAGCTATTATGAAGATGATTTGAATTTTCAAAAGAAATATTTGTAACACATATATCAACTTTCTTAAAATATTATTTTCTCCATAGCGATTACAATTAGCTAAATAGACCCTTAATTAACTTTAATATTTGAATTACTAACCATCATTTTATACTAAGAGCCATAATGTAGATGATCTTTGAATATCTTATATTTTCTTCTTTTAGAAATTTGATCCTTGAGAGCTAAAATAAAAATAAGAACAAATTAATAATCAAAATACAAAACTGAAAGATATCATGATTTAGCATACAAATTTGTTTTGCATATATAAACTTAATTGAAAGATTAAAAATAATAAAGCTCATAATCACATAGAGTAAAATATTTATTATTCCATAGTCCATACACAACATCATTTGATAAAGTATAATAGAAGAAAACTATAAATAGTTGATAGTTAAGTCTAAAGATGAAAATAAAGCATATTTAGAATTCATCTTTGAAAAATGTGTCCATGAATTCCACTTGCCCAAATGTTACCTCCCCACTGGCTCCTTCTGTAGAAGCTTCTAAATAATCGCTTTCATGATCTTCATTTATATCATCAATGGATTCTCCTTCAACTACACATTTAAATTTTCAATTATAGCATCATTAGACAAATAAATTATGAAATGTAAAATAAAAAAAGGAAACTTAGTTTGTGAGTGCATATAAGATATAATGTTAGCCTTTTTAGTTGATGGAATAAAATCTTCTCCATAAATTTCATTCTCTAGATCATAATTGTTAAGTTCAGGGGTAGGTTATTTATTAATAATCCAAAAATCAGCCAACTCAATGCCTGTGTAGTCTAAAGAATCATAACTATTTCTAAATTGCAACCTAAATATGTAAACATTACACAAGCAAAATGATAAATATTTATTATAATCACCATGATAAATAAATAAAAATGATGTTTGTTTCTCAAGTTAAGGTTTTATCTAACATACAAAAGGCCATTTAACTTTTGATGCTCTAGATGATTTTGTCTCTTTGTATGAATATGCTTAAATATACTCTGATTTATTCCACAACCCATGGAAAAGTTATTTGACAAAAATTTGTATAGCTAATTTTTATAAATTTGGAGCTCATGAGCTTAGTATCTTTCACAACTCATCTAGATATAAATAATTATTAATTAGCATTAAGAAGATATTTAAAAACATGCATGTAAACTTTTAAATTACTAGGTTGCATTATCCGAACATCATTTATCACTAGTGATTGTTTAGGGCATACATCCTTGTTTCCAATAATCTCCACCTAACTTCATAATCCACCTTTATCATATCAAAATCATGATTAAAAAAAATAAGCACTACTGGATGCATTGTTGAAGTTAGCTATCCCATGTATTCCTTATGATGCTAGTGTAAGATTTATACAACCTATTGGTAATTGAAACATGCTTTTATTACCTTTCATATTCTATGCATGTCATCATAAGAATACCCAAGTGAGGGTTTTTCATCAGAATCGACTACTTGGAGAAACCTATAAATATTTACTAATCATTAAATAATGTAGAAAGCTGATATTATGGATGTTTTATGTTTTAAAATATATACTATAGAGTAAGAAAATAAGAATACTAATCTTATCAGATGCTTAACTTTGATATTATAAAGAAATTACTTCAGAATTCAGAATCTAAAATAATAGGTGCCACTTATGTTCCCTTTATAGTTTTAGCCAATGTTGAGTATGTATAACACTTGTTAGTAATGAATGCTTCCAAAGCATGTTTATATTTATAAACACTCTTTAATATAATAAAAGTAGTTGCAAATCTTGTTGCCAAGATGCATTATCTCTTTCTAACCGTGTCTTCTTAACTATGCTAGTATAAAGGCATGAATATAAATAAAAACTATCACCTTGGATGCATTCTATGTAAGATCAATGATGTGATGCAATGTACAAATATCATTGAGGATAAGATTAAGGTAATATGTAGTACAAAGTGACCTATAGATGTTGTCATATTTTTCGTGTAATAACTCTCTAGCCTTCTTCTAGTATCCAACATTGTTAGTTATTATCCGCACCACATTTTCGAACCTACCCACTCAATAACATCAATAAATAAAAAACATGATGTTGTTAATGATGCTAATGAACTTTAAAAGATGTCTTTGCTCCTTATTTTGTTCCTGGAGAAAAGTAAATTTCTACTTCATTAATTTGCCTCTTTCATTTGTCTTTATCATGCTTCTATCTTGTGCAGACAAACTTTTTGTTCTATTACGAGAATTAGAGCCCCTCTTTTGTTCAATGGCTAAATAATGATATATATATATATTTGTACTCTCTTCCTTTTTTTATTGCTTTCTTTTAGATATGTGTTTAAATTTTCTTGCATTTGATAACAAATATCATGCGACACTTTTTTGCATGCTACAATATTACCATTCACTCTAGTAAGATGTTATTTTAGTCTATTAATACCTCAACCTTTATATATAGTTCTGTAACACAAACACTTTTAATATATATTTCTTTTCAATCAGAATCTTTCAATTTACTAACGTGATTCCATGATATACCCACATTTTCATGAATATCGTGTGTTGAAATAGAATGTCCACTTATAGAAAGTTTTATTATAAAATTATAAGAAGAATGACAAACAAAACTAATGTTATAAAACTAAAAAAAGAAATAAAAATAATAATAAGGATTGAGAGACTTAGAGCTTTAAAAAATATATGCTGCTAGGTAAAATCATTTGCAGCCACCCAAAAATTCCTCCTTGTTGCCTTAGCTATCCAATAGGAGAAATGTAGGTCAAACTAAGCACAAAAAAAAAAAAAACAAGATCCAATAGTATAACCCAGAAGCAACCATAATATAAGCTCAAAATTCTAACATGAAAACTCCAAGGTTGATCATGACATTTAATTAAAGGAACTAGAAAGTAAAAAAGTTCCATCACCCATAAAAGCCAAAACTCATCATTGTCCAACATTCAAGTCCTACATCATAAAAAAAAAACCTTTTACATTATTGTATAAGAAGAAAGAAAATAAACAATTTCACCTTGTTGGTCAAATATATCCTTAAGCAGATTCATTACTATTGATACCATAAATGAGCATGACACACACCAAGGTGTGGCCCGAGAAAGCATATAGAAATCAAGATAAACATAATTTGTTTGTGGAAAAAAATCTCAACAAACTTAAAATCTTTGAAATTAGATCAAACTACCTTGAGAAAATATGTGACTAGATATCTCTTCTTTTCCTCACCCCCATTAATAACATTTTACAATCAACCTAGCAAGTAAATTATAGTAATGCAAAAGTTTTCCAAGTAGGTAATGGGTCATTTAGATCATTCACCCAAAAACATATCATATTAAGCTTCTTTAACATATTAAATGATAGAATGGATCAAACATCAAATTGATTAAAGCAGTAAGTCATTCTCCCAAAACCACTAACTTCACACACACAGAGATGTAAAGTAAAACTCTTGAAACACAAAGAGAAATCAATTACATTAACCCTTAAAAAACTATAAGTTTCTCCAAGTTGGTAATATGTAACCTACATTGAGCAAGAGATCGACTGATAGACGGAGAGAGAGTCAACCTACATTGGGCAGCCATCAACAATGCTAAGTAGTAAAATAAGCTTTGAGTGAGCAGTAGGAGGGCAAGAGTTTAGAGATTCGAGACCAAGCGAAGGGAGAGCCATAGAGGCAATGACAAGCAACAAGAGATGAGAGTCTAAGTGTTGAGAGTTGCGAGACCAAGAGAAAGGAGAAAATAAGGAAAGCAATGAAAATCATGGAATCCATGGAAATATCAACCATTTAATTTAAAATTAAGGGTGTAGGTTTGTCTAAAATGAAAACTGATCTATTTTATAATACTAAAGTCGATTTGGCAGTTTAACGATCAAACTCAATTCTATGTGCTTTAACCTAGTTCAATGCAAATAAGGTTTTAGTTGCCACCGAAGTTGGCCACATGATCGTTCATAGTTGAATTGACGATCAATCCTATCCAGTTTCAAAAACATTAGAAAATGCCATGATCAGAGAAAACATGAAACTTACACCATGTCATTTTCTAGAATTAGGATTTTCTTAGTATTTATATAGAGAGTTAACTACTTTTTATTTTCTAAAGAAGCAAACATATTGTCCAATTACACTAGCCATTTTATTTTATTTTATAATCATCACATCATAGCATTGCATTACTTCTATGGTTTCTCTACAATATATTTTAATGTCTTTGCTTTATTTATGATTGTTGTTATCTTGGTTATAAATGATACCACATTCGGCTCATTGGATAATTATTTTTTCTACAAATTTTAATAAATTGATAATTAACAAAAAAATAAATTTATGAAAAAAATTAAACCTAAAATAAGTCTTTTTGTCCATCATTTAATCATTTTTATTCATAAAAGAGAGTGAGCTAGCAATCAAAACTCTATGCACTAGTTCATTAACATGACATGACCAAATGTATATGCATATAGAGAATTTCTTACTTAAGGGTATATAAACGTGATTGTAAGTTATGTTAAGTGGCACAAATTGTGTATAACAAAACTATTTTATTTTGTTTCCTACCTTAAGTAGTCCGACATCATTCCTTTCTTGTTCTATGATTTTGAATATCAAGAAATCTTAATTTCTTTTCGATGACTTAGGATCATGAAGCAAACTTTAGATGATGCAATTCATGCTTAACAACGGATCATCTCATGACAAAGTTTGGTTAATTATCTTCACATCTAAGTGATTCACAAACTTAATAACTTAGAGTGAGGGACTTGTGAAATCTTGATTACAATTAACTATTTTCTATATATATATATATATATATGACATTTTCAACATCCGTAATTACACTCTTGAGACCATCACATTTCTAGTATATATTTTCTTATGATTAAAATTATGCTAGTGTATAAACTATCTATGCATAGAGATAGCTTCTCACTTAGTTATGGTGATTTACTTTTTTATCTTGAGGATTGGTTTATCTCAAAGCATAAACATGAACAATTGTTTTTTAATGAACAAAGCAAACCAAAATAATGGTATGCTTCATTTTTTAAAAAATTTCTCTTAGAGGTGTAATTAAATGTAATTACCCATAGAATGCTTTGAAGATTCACATTACCTCAATTTTTCTACACTATGGGTGATAAAACTTCCTCTGAATAATTTAAATAAGGTAACAAAGTACTTCTCTCCAAGTCTTCATTCATATTTTTTTCTACTATAAAAGTTTCTAATACCTAAAGAATTACCTTAAAATATTGTTTCTCTTTTTAACTCCTAAAAATATGGTATGATCAAGATCTTAGACTATTGAAATCTCTATTTAGAATCTCTTAATAAAAATTTTCTAATGATTCTTTAGACTCTAACATTATTATTAGTAAGGCCAATATATTCTTTATTTAGGGGTCAATGGTCATTAGGAAGTAAGAAAATGAGCATTCTTTTATATTTGATCAATGTAATAATTGTTTTCAGTGGCGAGCCAAAGAAACAATAAATGGGTACAACCTTTGAGGTGATGAAGATTACATGACACTTTAAAGTATTATTAATGTCCGATAAGGATATGGTTGACTCAATATACGAAGCATGGTTGAAGTGATTTATTTGTCCATTTTGGGATTGATCTTAAGTTCATTATAATTTTCCTTATGTGATTTCCTTGCAGAACATGTTCATCAATTGAGAGTTTTGTTTCACTACAAGAAAGAAAGAAGTGATTTCTTCATCACTACTCATGTATTACATTTCACATACTACTAGCATAGAATTTAATGCACTAATGCATAATAGTCACTTTTGAATTTTAGATTTTAAGAACCTTCTAGTATCTTAAATAATAAGATGACTCTAAGATAATGTTTTGAAGCTCCCAGTCTCATCCTTTTGAGTTATTCCTCAATATATTTAACTTTTATTCATTTAATGTTATTAATTCTCATTCTTCATATACTTTCCACTATTTAGTTACTTTTGCTATATCATTCTCTTTCCTTTTTTAAATAGTCCTACAACATTTCTTTTCTTTTTCTATGATTTTGAATATTAACAAATTCTCACTTTTCTTCTATGATTTAGGTTCACAACTCTAACTGGATGTAATTTAAAAAGTAAAGCATCTCATCAAAATTTGGTTGACTATCTTAACATCAAAGTGATTCCTTAACTTAATAATTCAAATTAAGGGACTCATGAAGTCTTGCCCAAGGTTATTTCAATCTTTTTTTTAACAATTTTAACATCACCAATTATGTTCTTGATCACATCACATTTTCATGACAAATTTTCTTAATTATTAAAATGATGCTAGCATATAAACTTTCTATGCATAGAGATAGCATCTCACTTAATTTTGCAGATTTTCCCTATATCTTGTGGATTGCTTTATCCCAAAGCATAGACATGAATAATAATTTTTAATATAAACAAAGTAAATCAAGGAATAGGTATGTTTTATTTTTTGAGAATTTCTATAGGAGGTGTATTTAAGTGTAATTAAAATGCTTAATCCCTTTTGAAGATCGATTAACTCTTATTACCTCTATTTTTCTCTACTTTGAGTGATATTATGTCCTATGAGTAGTTTAAATAAGATAACAAATGAATTCGTGAATAAATCTATCTAAATCTCCTTTTTTTTTAGTGTAAAACTTTCTAAAACCTAAAGAATTTTCATAAAAATTGGTAACTACTAATATCTCTCTTTAAAATCTCTTAATAAAAATTTTCTAGAAATTCCTTGGGCTCGAACATTATTGCTAGTAAGGCCTATGTGCTATTTAGTGGTCAATGGACATTAGTATGTAAGAAAATAAGCATTCTTTTAAATTTGAGAAAAATGATAACTATTTATTATAGTTAGTCTAATAAACAATAAATGGGTACCTCTTTGAGGTGATGAGAATTAACTGGCACTTTAGAGTATTATTAATGTTCAATAAGGATATGGATGACTCCATATAAAAACATGATTTATGAGATCTATTTTTTCACTATGGAATTCTAGCAATGCGATTGGATCTTTAACTTTGATGTAGCTTTCCTTATGCGATTTATTTATGAACATGTTGATCAACTAAGAGTTTTGTTTCAAAATTAGCTAGAGAAGAGGAGTGATTCCTTCATCACTACTCATGTAGCATCTGTTAATGAAGAAGTAAATCCACTAATACATTATAATCACTTTTGAATTATAGATTTTGAGAGCCTTCAAGTATCTTAACACGTAAGATGGCTCTGAGAGAAAGTTTCAAAGCTCTTAAGCCTTTCCTTTTAAAGCGTTCCTTAATATGTTTATTTTATTTTTTGTTTGAAGCTTTTTATTTTCATTCTTCGTAGGCCCTTGTCTATTTTGTCACTTCTCTTCCTATATTACTTTTTTTAATTTTTTGGCGTTAACATAAGCTTTCTACCATTTTTAAGATGATGGATCAGGATTAGTTTCTAGCAATGACATGACCCTACTAACAAAATTTGTAAGATCTCATAGAATAGAAGTTAGATATACAAATTATATTAGAAAATGACAAATAAAAAAAAGAGAATTTCTAGAATGATGCATTCTAACTTACAATGTTAGCAAAACAAATCCTAGAAGAGAACTAATGTGAATTAATTATACGCAATCCTAATCTTTGTGGGATTATGTGAAACAATTTAAAAATCATAGGTTGATCCTATAAAAACAAAAGTAAAATGTTTATGGAAAGAATATTACTAACATGTGAAAATAATGGTTATAATTCTTATAAGTACAGCAACTAACAAGTTAGTGGAAAATGTAATTTTCCAAGCATATTTGGCCACCAATCTACAGATGAAATTATTTACTATCCAATAGTCTTTAACCTTAGAGAGATTTAGGTGATTGGTTCTCAAAAGTCGGTGAGTGATCTTTAAGATTCGGTGAGTAACCATTAAAAATGTCTTGAATGACCCCTAAAAGGGGGTGGATGGCTTTTATAATGAGAGAAGTGTTCCTTGGGATAGGGTGAGTTGTTATGACCATGTCTCCTTGAGATAGGGTTAGTTGTTATGACCATGCTCGATCATGTTTTTTTAGAGTTTTTGATGGGTTTGGAAAGTTCATTATGATCATTGGAGTCTACTTCTAGATCCTCAATAAGTCCACCATCTTTACCACTTTTGATCTAATTAGCACACCTCCAATTGAATTGACCATATTTAGGTCAGCTCTCGAAATGTCAAGTGTACATTTGCAACCACTAGAATTTAGCTTTCAATGAATATTTACATCATTGTTGAAGTAAGATTAAAATATTTGATATGCAAGTTGATTTATGTTTCTGCTTATGAATATTTAAAACAATGACTATTATATCTCATGTCTTGAGAAATTCCTATAATCAGCTCAATACTTTGTTATAATTAGGACCTTGTGATGTTTATTTTTGGATGTGGGAAGACACCACGTAGATCATAGGGGGTACTTATTTAAGTGATCGCATACAACATTGAGGTATGTTATACTTCCTCAAAGAATAGAGACATCACCCTTCAATGGACCTAATCGCCTAATAAGGACTCCTAAGGCATGATGAGTCTTCGAATATACTAGAGATTTTTCTCTATTTTATAAGAATGAATAAATCATGATTTATATTAAACTAGGTTCTAAAGTTCTATGCAAGCCCCATAGTTAATTACATCCTAAGGAAGGTGAATTTCTTAGGAATACTCTCGATTAAAGTAGGCAATTATTATCTCCTAATATTTCAAGGATAGACTATCAATAAACTGGCTATGATTTGAAAAATCAAGTGGAAAAGATCAAGGAGAAGACTTATTTTGTAATCCAAAGAGAATAAGTAAGAAACGCCGTTGATACTATAAAGCCTAGTGAGCATTCCAATCTATCCTATAATTGAGCTTATATATTTGAAAGTGAAGAGAATTATTTTATTTGAGTTGAAATTTTATTAGATTACTAGAGCTTATAATCCATCAACATAAGATTGTGAAAATGCCTAAGAGGTGAGAATTTATGCTTGTAGCCCAAAGAAAATAGCTATCTCAAATCCTTAATCTATGGAGCTTTAGGAAGAGCTAAAGCATGATTTAAATCTAAGCAGAGATGGGTATAAGGTTCACCTCTATAAGAGAGGATAAACCACCTGATTGCTGGACTTATAACCACTTGGAGTGGCAAACAGCTAACTCTTTATACACTTTAAATCCATGTGGTCCGGTTATGTAAAATTGCAAGATAGTTAGGCCCGTATTAATTTAGAAAAAGACTAAAGTCCTTAAACCTACTCCCTAAGAGATTAGAGCATGAGTTGTATGAATAATGACTTAATCTAATGCAAAAAAAATTCAAATTTTATTTGATTTTAACACTTCATTTTAACAAAGGCTTCGGAATTTTTGTATGCTTAAATGCATGATGAAATGAATTATGGGCTAAATCAAAAGAGAAGAGGGTGAAGCTCTGTCAGTAGCTCTGATAAGTCAAGTGGTCCTTATATGTGTATGGACGGAGGCCCTTATTTTGTAAAGTGATTCAAGATGCATGCATAATGTGAAATATACAATATTCAGCTAAGTAGTTGCTAAATCTTTTAATTATCTTGATTTAATGCCTGGGCTTTATTGTGAGGTTATGAATTACTTAAAACTTTAGTTATGAGTTGTAGTTGGATAGAAAATTTATTTTTTTCTAAGAGCCTAATCACATCTAAGACACACATTAAAATATCAATCACAAGAAACTATGAAAAGCATGTTGGTTTCTATTGCTCAAGTTAAACAAAATATCAAATAATTTTTATAACTAAGCACAAAAGAATAAAAGGCCGATGTAGTCGCCTTACAACCCAAAAAGAAAAGATGGGTAAGCTCCACCCTTATACAACATGAAATATGAAAGAATAATTACAATTTATAATTGAATACATGCTGGGTGGGGAGGGGGGGGATCTTCAAACCTTCATGTCTTCATATCTTTTTTGTCCCCATGTCTTCATTTGATTTGATTTGCAGGCATCACATGGAACCCCAGGATAAATCCTTCTATCCAATACTCATCCTAAAACCCATAACACTAATCCTAATTTCTAATTACAAAACTATATTAACAATAAGAAAAATAAATTGAACTACACCTACAAAATAAGTGTTAGCTAAATACACATACAACCCAAGCAATTATATTTATAAATTGGACTTAGCACCCGCACATGGTTAACCAAGCCCATCTATCCTAACTTGGATTATGCTTAGGGGGTTTAAGCAACCTACAAAAGAGAGCTTTATTTTTATTTTTAAGCACCCCCTCAAGCATAATCCCATGTAGAAAATATGATTAGGTGAATCATGGCCTACCATCTAGTCTACGAAATATACACCCTAACATCCAGCAAAAAATATTATATTACAAAACAAAATATACACCATACATATGTCTGTCTAACTTAAAATTAGAACTGGTGACTTAGTTCTAATATTTGTGTTAAGGTTTGTGTGGTATGCCCTGATAGGCATTAGAGTTATGATTTTTCTAAGTATAAGAGATTCAATTTAACATGAAAGGTTGATTTCAATTTAAGTTATTTAATTGATTTAAGAATTTTCATTTATGTTTTCTTTTGTATCATATGATTACACTTAGCAACTAAGTGTTATAAAGAGAAGAAAGATAATTGCTCTCTTTTTTCCCTAAAGCATATTGATTTGATTTAGTTCTATTTAGTGATTGGCTTATTTTACATTTTAGATTAATCCTAAGTTTAGGTTCACTTTAAATAATTCTATTCAATGTGAAAGGCTTCTTAAGATTAATCTAATTGAAATACTATCACATGATTTATGTTTAGTCATTCCTTTCCATCACATATAATATGTATATGATTTAATCTTAAGTTTATCTATACATACAACATGTTTTGGCACACTTAAGTGATGAATGTAGATGTGCATATTTGAAGTTTAAATTTCTTATTTGATTGAATTATTTAATCATGTTAATTTAGAGTTTTATCCAAATTCTTATACAAAAAGTCATAAGAATGAAATTAAATAGGTATGTGTCATTGTTAAACCAGGAAAGTGAGGTAATCAAATGACTTCCTTGGGAATAGCTATAGCCTCGTATTCTCAGGATGTCCAAACTATATACCCATTTGAATTCAAACATATGTAAATTTGTATATAAGAACATAAGGAAAGTGACCCCAAATCGTATGGATAATTAATTCAATCACTTAGTCGACTATGAATGCATGTATTTTTAGTAGAAAAGAGGGATTTCCATCTTTTAGCCATACATACATACACATGTAAAGAGAAATAAGCAAGAACGTGCCTTTGTTAAACTAGGGAAGTGATGTAATCAAATGATCTCCTTGGGGCTAGTTAAAGCCTCGTATTCCCGGGATGTCCAGACTATATACTTTGCTATTTGACTTCACATGAATGTATATGTAAATAAGAGAGAAAATCAAGCAAAAAATATATTTTTTATTTGATTAGAATATTTATGTATGTGAAACAAAATTTCATCCCAATTCTAATGTAGAAACACATGTAAATGTAATCAAATAAGTACGTGTCATTGTTAAACTAGGAAAGTGAGATAATCAAATGACCTCCTTGGGGCTAACTAAAGTCTTATATTTCCTGGATGTCTAAACTATATACTTACTAACATCCAAATACTTGTGAGATTACATATAGATTAAAGAAAAGAAAGCTCTCTTTCACATACTTAAGCTATAAGCACATGCAAACCTATATGTAATCATAACTTCTATCACTCTAACCAATGTAATTGATTTATGAATTTTGGAAAATAATTTTGAATTTATTAGTGATAATAGCCACACATATAATAAATTAATCCAGCACATGCAAGCTTGACATAAAGGAAAAAAAACTATTTGATTTAATTTAACTTTGAAAAGATGAATGCATGATTTCAAGTGACATATAATATTTAACATGATTGGAAAAGAATAAATAAACATAAACATATGTTTCATTCAATCAAATTAATTCTTAGGGATAATCATATCAAATAAAGTTGTAAAAATAAACCAAAGTTTCTTTAATGTCATTTTAAATTTCATGTTTTTGATTTGATTTAAGAATGTGAGAAAAGATTTGCTGATCCTAACCCATTCCCATATTTGTTAATTAAATTAATTTAATGAAATATGATTAGGTTAATTTATGAGTTAATTAGGTTATAATATGCATTAAATCCATTAATTAACCCTTTCTTATGTACCTTAACATAATTACTCAAATAATTATGATTCAATATGATATGAGCATACATTGGAAATTAAATTAGCAATGATCCTAAGAAGTGAAAGGGGCCTAATGCAATTGGCTCACAATTAATAATTAATTAATTTAAGGAACATAATTAAGTACTCTTATAATTCTTCCACACATGTGGATAACTATGATTTCCTTAAACTTTTCTTAGATTGGTGAACACCTAAGGGTCTACCCAAGACTTCATTAATTAAGATTTCATATGAATATAATTTCAATTTGATTAATTAAGCAATTTAATTAATTGATTAAGCCTTGATTAATTTAATTAATAAAAAAACTTAAGGAGATAGATTAGGAAGGAGGCCCTAATCTTATCCCATGGGTTCATTCACTATTAAGCAATAATTAACCACTTAATTAATTAATTTTTACTATTCATGAGATTAATTAATTATTAATTAATTTAAAAGAGTAATTAGAGCTTAATTAGTTAATTTCCCAAAATTAATTGAGCAATAAATCCCAATAAAATGATGAGAGGCAGAGGTCATCCCATTGAATTAACACATAAAGTTTGAGCCTAACTACTATTCAAGTTTAATTAAGAATATTTTTAATAAATTCTCTTCCGAAATACCTTCAAAATGAATATATATTTATATTTTTATGATTTTTCTATAATTTATTATATTTTTTAATGTTACAGCCGATTTAAATAATTTTACATAATTTTTATAAAGTCCATTAATTTATTCTACTAAAATAGACTATTTGAGCTTCAAAATTCAATATCTCTCAATCGAGAAATCCTTTTTGACTTGAAAGTTTTATAGAAGGTGTATTTTAAGTTCAATTTCATGATTTGTTGTTAAGTATTTTATTTTTATTAATTTTCTATTTAATAGTAGACGATGACACCAAGTTCCATAGCGCATGAGCATGATTGAATGACATGGCGCGACGACGTAGCGAATGAGCGGGAAAATGCACTTGTCGCTCAGACCGTCCGATCCATCCAGTTCGAATCACGTGATCCAGAGGGTGAAATTTGATGGGATTTTCTTCTAATTGTAGTCGTCCATCCCTATCAAAGGGAGATTGGATGGTTGTTGTACGTCTTCCTCCTAGCGAACGAAACTGGGTGGACAAAATGTTTGAACCGTGAAAAATGAACCCCGTGAGTCCATTTTGAGCTCAATTTTGCATCGATTCTCACCGAAAAACTCCTATTTTTGCATTGGGATCATATGAAATGAAGAATGCAAGGGATATCTAAGAGATTTCCCTAAAATCGAGCAACCATCATCACAAACAAAAGAGCCTATGGCCAGCTAATTGATTTAAAAATTATCTCAATGAGGATGATTTTCGACAGCTGTGTTGGTCTGAGCACACTCCTAAATGCAAGATGAAGCCTTAAGATGAACTTAGGCCCTTGCCTCCCCTTAGAATGTTGTATCCACCAATGGTCGCCGCCTCCTTTCCAAAATTACCTTGGTTTTGGTGTTCTTCTAGCCCAAAAGAAGTGGAAAAGGGGTCTTGTTGCTTCGAGGAGCTCCTAGAGTGTGTGTAATGGTTGAATAACTTCTTGGAGGCCTCTCTTTCTCTTGTGCTTTGTGGTGGCCAAAAATCACCAATAATGGTGCATTTTGGCTCTTAGAGGATGTCCTATGGCTTGGGGTTGGTGGGAATGGCAAAGAATCATCCTAGGTGGCTTAGTTTGGTTGGCCAAGGCATGGGAGGCAGCTACGAAGATGGATTAGTGGGTGTCCTATGGGTTTCAAATGGTCCAATGAGGGAGGTGAGATAAATTCACCTCCTCGTGAGTCATGGCCAACCCAACCACCTCTTGGATTAGGTTGGATAGTGTCTTAGATTCCTAAGGGACTAATGGAAGAGTGTCAAGTGGCTAAGGAATGGAAATGACCACTCCCGTGAGTGTTTTGTCTCATGTGATACCCTTGACCCAAGGGTAGAATAATCATTTGGCATTGTATTTGATTTGACAGATTTAAAATGAGTCAAAAGTGAGTAGCCAAATTTTATGTCATTTGGAGTTCATTAGGTTAGGTTTGGCTCAATTTGACCCATTTGGGTCAAATTAGGTCAAAATGGGTTAGGTTGACTAATTGGTCAAATTGGGTCAAATAAGGGTTGGGTCAAGTTCATATGACCATTTGGAGTGTGTTGGTGTCATTGGTTTGGTTTAATTTAGTTTAGATTTGATTTTAGTTCATTTGAATTCATTTGGGTCATGTTGACCAATTTGACCCAATTGGCCAAATTGGCTTAGGTCATGGATTAGTTTGGGTTTGGTTAATCATTTGGAATATGTTGTGAGGTTTGGATAAATTCAATTTGGATTTCATTTAGTTTTAGGTTGGTTTGACCCTTTAGGTCAAGTTGGGTTCAATAGGTCATTTAGGTCTTAGGCTCAATTGAAGCTTTGGTCAAGTTCAATAGTCAATTTGGAATAAACTTGAGTCATTTGTTGCAATCAATTTTGATTGGATTTTGATTTGACCCATTTCGACCATTTAGGTCAATTTGGGTCAACTTGGGTCAAGAGGGCTAATTGGATTTGGTTTGGCTCAATTGAAGGTCAAGTCATGTTCAAGTATTGATTTGGCTTAGGTTGCAATTTGGCTAGTTCAAGTTCATATGGATTAAATGGTTGACTTGGTCAAAGAGCTAGGTTGACTTTCAAATTGGCCACTTCAAGTGAACCAGTTGAATTTAGTTGGCTTGATCTTGGGTTGAGTTTGATTTAGTTTGATAGGGTGAATATTGATTGGATTTGGGTTTAGGCTACAGGGTAGGTGAATTTTTCTTAAGTCCTAATGCACAACCTAATCCTATGATTAACCCCTTTAAGTCTCTAGGTTTAGGTTAAGTGTTCACCTAATTACTAGAAGTGTCTTATGACTAAGGAAGTCTTAGTGTTTATAAGACTCCTAAGTCTTAGATGAAGAGACTGAGAACTCCCTCCAAAAGTGAGGTCAACAGACCTCTTTCCCCATTACTTCTTTAAGACATTTTACAGTAAATTTATTTGTTATGTGTGACATGATGATAAATTGTTATTCACTTTTAATGTATGATTACTTATTAAGATGGAAATCTATATTATATCATTTAAGTTTATGCTTGAGATTAAAAAAATACGTAATATATTTTATCACGTTAACTTAAATACCAATTGGGACTGTCAAATTTATATGAACTCCAATTCATCATCTTTTTCTTCACAAGAGCAGCATGAAAATAAACTTAAAGCAAAACCTGCTACTTATACTTTGGCAATCAAAATAGCTTGGGTCAATTAATTATTTTTAGTTAATTTTGCAATTATATTTAATAATTTTTATCAATGCAAGCAAAAAATTATTTATCTTAATTTTACTATGTAAGAAGACATGTATTTATAAAATATTTTTTCTCAAGACAAGCACTTTTATAACATGATCAAACAATGGATCTCTTTCGTCCTGATTCGTAATCATTTTTGCAATTATTCAATTTAATTTGAAAACAATTGTAGCTTGACTACAAACTTGGATGAATTTTAATATTAAGATATGCATGTATCTTTGACATTATTTTATCAATAAATGTAAATTTATTTTCTTAATAATTTCAAATTAATTTTTTAAATATTCTAAATTTAGGTTTTCTTTTATTTGTTTACATGAACTCTTAAATCACGATTCATCCTTCCTTCCTCCTCTTAATATTCACGCACACAATCCATGTATTTGAACAGTTTACTTTGAAGTTCCATTATCTAAACATAATTATCTTTTTTAATTTTATCTCTATAATATTCACATGGATGCAAACAGTCGGTAAATGACAGCATCTTTATGGTAGGAAATTAGTATCATTTTCCTAAATTACACAAGAACTATAGCTCCTTTGTAATATATATCCTATGCCTCCAAGCGTGTTTTGTAAGAAATTAAAAAGATAATAATGGTGGAACCAGTATTACCACATTGGGCCCAAAATGTGGTTAACGCTAACGAAGCGATCGACCTCGTATTTTTGATGGAGAACAAAATAGATAGTTTAGACCTTCCAAAGAAGCATAATCGCTTTCGCTTCAACGAAGATGCTGTGCAAACCAAGCTATTCCTTATCTCACTATCGAGGAACTGAATAAAGCATGGTCGATTCCAAGCAGGCTAAACGTGTCTGTTTATGTTCAAGGAGGGTGGAGAGTGGAGCTAAAACTAAGGCGCAGATATAACAGAGAAAGAAATCCAATGGAATTAAGGACGACTGACCTTGTGGGAAATGAGTTGGATTTACTGCGCATTTTTGGCGACTTGCAGAATGGAGATAATGTGGCAATTTGGGTGTTTCGGCGCCCTGATTTTATTGATGCTGACAAAAAACATCTTTGTTTCATGCTTGTGAAGGCCTAATGTCAACAATTTGCTGCTAATTAAGTTGATTATTTGACTATTTGGCAAAACGTAAGCTTATTATGAAATGTTGTAATTTTTCTGAAGATTCATTTTGGGATGCGACTATGACTTAGTTATGACTTAGAAATTTATGGGAATTGATGGTATGTCAGTTATGTTTCATAATGTTATGTGTCTTAATTCTGGAAAAGAAATTCCTGAAAAGACTAAAATTAAAAGTTTATTTTAAAGGCCAAGGAGGTCTTGATGTTGAAAATAAAAATGAAAAGACAAAATAAATGTCTGCAATATGAATTATGTTTCAAAAAGTTTTAAATCTTTGGAGATAATTATTTAGAATAAGAATTAATTGTCATATTCCTTCTTTTTATTAAAATAAAATGTTTTTATAATGATTTTTTTGTCTTTTTCTGTCATATTAAAATAAAGCATGAAAAGATAGATCAGAATGTTATTTTTTTATTTGTTTATATCTTCTCATTCTTCTCTCAAACATGTCTTTTTTATTCTTTGTTTTTAAGTTTATGTACATTCTTCTATTATATCTTCATCAATCTTCTTATTTATCTCTTCTATATAACGCCAAGCAAGTTGAGTTTAGGACATATGAAATATGATTAATAATATCTAAATTCAAAATAATTAAACCTTAAATTAATGTGTCAGAACAAAACAAACTTTAACTGGATTGAACGTTTAAATAATCGAATTAAATCATCATATGCATCGAAATATTTTCAACATTTTATAGATTTTAAGTTAAAGTATTTAACTATTGAAAGACATTTTTTTAAAAAAACTAATAGATGTAATAAAATTATGGTATATAAGTCTTTCTTTATCTATATTCAATTTTTCATATAAAGGTGAGAAATTAATAGATTGACCCAACGATAAAAAAATTATTTGTCATTAGGATCTTATCTCTTCTTAACTAAATTGTTTAAAAGACCTAAAGCTCTATCCCAAATTGATGGTTAATATAACATCAATAGAAAATTGAATTGAATTGAATTAAATTCAAGTTTAACTAAAACTAATGAATAAACTCAACTTTTATATTAAGCTTATGAAACTCTGGCCACAACCTCCCTTTCTTGCAACCTTCCACCAAACAATCTTCAATCCGCACACATACATAGTAATCATTCCACTAAGGTCTACACCATCTTATATTTGGCCTCTCCAAACTTCTATGGAATCACTTGTTTATGCAAGCACACCTAATCTCAATAAAATTTTTGCTTGATGATAGATATACTCTAGCATTATATTTTGAATGTTAACACTTACATACTTGCTTCAAATCCTCTCACAATTCTTCTTTCTTCTGGGTAGGCTTTAAGTTCCTCTCACTTGAAAACCTTTTTGGTGGCAGATTCAGCTTTATCTTAGCACATGAATATACCCCTTTGGTATGAGATACACCTAAATTGACCATTCCATTATCTTTCGCCAGATATCCTTATATAGCACAAATAGCACAATCATAACGAGATTCAAGTAGATGCACTAGAGTATAGGAATTGATAGAAAAAATATATTGTTCCATTAAATGGAGCAAGGGTACCATGTGAGAAAATTAAAGTTTGAAGCATTGAAAACTAAGTGTTAATTCTATGTCTAAGTTGTGTTGTGTTCATAGTCCATTTATGTCATGTTAAATATCAATACTAGTTGCGTTGTCATGCGTATTTCATGTTAACTACCATGTATGGTGTAATATTAGAAAATGAGAAGGACATAACTACAAAAATTTAATTAAAGTTAATTATTAACTCATCACTTAATTATGACTAATTAATATTAAATGGATTAGCTGGCCCCCATAGTGCTCCTTTCATGAGTAGTCCTAATTTCATCAAATTGTGTTTTCTATGAATGTTTTGTCATGGTGTGTTTTTGAAGTCCTCCTTTAAGTTACAACATTATTCCCATTATTACTTTCCACAAAAAATGATTATTTTTGAGTCTTTGACGTAGTCAAACTTGCCTATGACTGAACTGACTAAGACTTGTTGTTGCTAATGTTTCCTGTACTTCATCTCCTTGAAATTATGTGAAAATCTTTAGAATTATTTCTGACACTTTTGTCATTACTTTCAAAAGTTTGTATTACATCTATTATTAAAAGTTAATTAATTCTTAGTGTTGATATAGTCAGTCACCCTATTTTCTTTGTTGATGACCAAGCTTAAGTGAAATTCATAGAAAAAATACTTTAAAACCTTTAAAATTTTTGAAAAATTCTAGATCTCAAGTAGATTTCTCACTCTACAATTTTTTATTTTTTTATAAGATTTTGACTTCGAGAGAGAAATTTCAAAGTGTTAATATTTGGGGTTGCCAAAGCATTGAAGCATTTTTCAAAATGGTATAAATGAGTTTTGTCAAATGCCATAGAGGAAGTGTCATTCCTCATTACAAAGTTGAGGATTCTCTTCTATTATATTTTAAGAATGCGCACCATTTTTTGGATGATTGAGAGGGCATGTTATTGTAAGCTAGATTGTGGAATACAAGTTTCAGTAGGGGATTAGTCATGGACACTGGTATCTGGGTGAGATATTGAGATTTACACTACTTATATATTAATTTAATTGCATAGGCTCTCTTGCTTATATGATTCTAACTGCTTATAAATGATGTATTTTCCTGCTAAAGTTAATAAATCATTATTGTGTTTATTATTTAAATACTCTCATAGATAATATTATATATCTTTTAATGACTATCATAGTAGTTTTATTTTTACAGATTGTGTAACTAATTGTGTTTGCTTAAATTAATCTTACTGGATTGTGTAGTGAAACAAATTTTTATCACCATGCTTATAATTTAATAATTAAATTAGTTGGGTCTACACTTCACCATAAATTACAGATTGAGTAATCTCTTGTTGAACTATGGTATAAATAGCTTAATTAAATTCATGAATAAAGTTGATATTGATGATAATGTTGTGCTTAATAATAAATTAATCACTAAATTAGTTTAATTATTCACATACATCAAGTATCTTTTGTAGTGTCACTTGTAGGATTGCATTTGAATAAAAATGTGTCTTTTCTAATATTCATGAATGTAATCATTTATATTATGTTTAATTAGACTTATTATGCATATTTTTTATATAATTTAGCAATTATAACTAATTATGTATTCAGCTTCAACATAGCATTTTGATTAATTTATTTTTTTATATTATGATTGATTCTGTAATATTGGATTGATAGAATTTCATAAAAAAAAAATTAATGTGTAAAAATGCTCACTCAATTTACTTTTATTTGGTGTGCCGCATACCATGTTTTATTTTTGCATTAATTATTACTATAGTTTGAAGAAATAATTATTAATCAATTTGCATTTAATTCACCTTTATCTAGCTGGGAGAAGAGGTATATTTTGTCAGTAAATTAGGAAAATGATAGTTATTTTATAGTACATTGGTATTGTCTTTGAATGGAGTGGCATCCATCATTGTGAAAATTTTATAGATATGTAAGAACAATCATAACTTCCAAGATGTAACATTGTTAATACCAAAAAAAGTCAAATGTAGAGTGCTTATATAGGTATCTTTAGTGAAGGAAAAAAGAATGAATCACCATTTAAGCATTATTATATAACATTTCACAGATAAGGGAAAAAGAATTTAAAAAATTTGGAATTAACAAGTAAATATAATTTCTATTGGATAATCTAGAAAATATTTTTAAATTAAGTTTAAAAGCTTATAAAAACTTATTGTAAGAAGTGAGAAATTTTAATGCATTTATTTAAAAATGATTAATTATAAATGCTAATGAATAAGAATAATTACACCTATATAATATTATAAAAGTAATATAACAATGTTACACTTTTCTTATATATGTCATGATAAAAAAAACCTATTCAAACTATTTTAAACTCTCTAGTAGTTAATATCACTTTGTGGAGGAAAGGACTTACTAAGGATCATTGTTAGATAGGATTCAACATTTTATATATTTTTTTCTTAAATATTTTACTAATGGTAGAGATTGTCACAATCTATGCACCTATTAGAAGCATAGGTGTCCTAGCAAGGAAGCACAGTGTTTTGAACATTATCAAAACCTTGGATCATAGCAATCCCAATGCTATTGATATCAGGTGGGTCCATTGATTAAGTAGGATGAATAGAATTAACGGAGGATGAATATCATCTAAGTAAAATAATAAAAGAATTCAACATTATTAGTTAAATTGCTCGTAGAATATTAAAAATGTGAGCTTCATGACCTAGATAAACACCATTACCTAAGAAAAACAAAAACCTCCAAAAAATAGCCATTGATAAACACCAATTCCAAAGAATTTCAAAATCAAAAACAAAATTTGATCTAAGAAAATAATGTTTAAATTTACTTTTTGTGCTTAATTGATTACTAGCATTTCAAGTTTAAACATAAAGAAAAATTCAAATGTTATCGACAATCTAAAGGATGAACACCACTTAAAAAAAGCTTATTCTTCAAGATTATCTTGCTAGAGAATCACCAAATAACTCAAGATTAGCTAAAACTCATGAAATTCATGGAATTGGAATTTTTGTGATAGAGCTTTAAAATTTAAAATGTATAGATTATTATTATTTTTATTGATTCTAGTATTTGAAGTTATTTCAGGTGTAGAGATTTCCAAGATGATTATCTCATAGACATTAGTGAAATAGACAAAAATAAGATCCGATGAAAACTAATTAAAAATATCATAAATGACTGTATTGCATAAAAATAATTGTATTTTACAGTCACCCATAGCTCACAATTCATCTAGTTTAATCAAATTGTATGTTAAGGTTAAAATTCAAAATATGATATGGTTGATTTTTATTATGATTAAAAAAATCTAGTAATTAATGAAAACTGATATTAGGCTTATATTGTGCAATATGCATGAGGATGCATGATATGTACTATTTTGAAGTAATCATAATGAAATCATTTTGCATTAATTATGATGCTATAAACATAAACTAATCATATCGAATAAATCATACTATAAGGTTAGTTTGTTATCTCAATCTAATTATTTATTTAAATTACCATTATAATGTTAACATAAAGTTTAAATTATTTGTATTATACAATTAGTTTTCTTGGTTAACCTCATTAAACTGTAGGATTTATAAAACATTAAATATGAATTAGTTGAATTGCTTGTATTTTATGATCTTGATTATATCGCACAATCAAATAGTAGCTTATTTTTTATTAAAACCAAGGTGTTTTAAAAGGCTTTGTTTTTTAAACATGAGTGAATTTAATTGTAGGTCAAAAAATATAGTAGCAAAATTATTAATTATCTTTTTCCTCTATACTCCTTATGTTCTTTATAATTTAAAAATATGGCTATTTAAAAGCTATTGGCTTGTATTTGTAACGGTGCATACATTTCAAAATCATTTGCAAGGCTTGTTGTAACTAGCTAATGACTTAAAATATGGTACTTCTTGCTAAAAGTAAAAGCAAGTGTAGGATTATTCATTACAAATGAAAAGGAGAAGATTTTCTGCCTTGTATTAGTAAGAAAAATGTAGTAGCAAAAAATCTTGTGAGAATTCGAGAAATGGATGTTGATAGTTAGTCTAAATTATGATATAACAAAGAATACTTTTCACTTTTATGCCTTCAATTATTTTTGTGTTATTATGGTATAATTAAAAATATGTTGATATAAGTTTCACATTTGATACATGCTATTTAATGAATTTAATGTGATATCCTATCATTGAAGAACCTAATAATGTAAAAATATATAGAAAATAACAAATGTAAAATCACTATGTTAGTGTTCTTGTTGATTTTAAATATCATTCATTAATGTCCTTTACTTGATTTAAAAAGAAAAGAAAATTAAATTTAACAGTTTGATGAATTGATATACGAAGAGCATGAGTTAGCTCAATTGAATGTCTAAACTTTTTCTATGCTATAAAACATAGTTCTTATATATAAGTTTCGACTAATAAAATTGGTAAAGATATATGGGATAGATGGTGCTTCATTATTGAAAACTCGAATGACCATAAACAATCATATATTAAGATACTAATCCAAGATTATAAATTATTTTCATCTATTATTAATAAGCCTAGAAGGTTATATTTTTTAATCATTATTTAAATTAAACAAGAAGTTTAATAATGCAAGTCAAAAAAAATTTTAAATGTCAGCCTAATTCATGGGATGCAAATGTTAATGCTATTTTATAGTTTATAAACTTAGCTACTCATTAAGCTAATCTTATGCTTAGCTATATTATATGCGAGCTGAACATTAAATAGTTAGTTGAAGACATGCCCAGAAATGAAAGAGAGCAATTCACCCTAAAAGTTCTAGAGTTTGATAGCAATTAGACAAAGACATTGAGTGATAAAGATGTAGTTGTGATTTCCTTAATAAGTTTCTCCTTTAAAAATAAGAAGAAAATTCAGTTATGAAGAAAGGATAAAAAAGAATGTAAGGTAAAATTAAATTAATATTAAAATAGTTTATTAGAATACAAAATAAAATATCACATTCTAATGAACCTTAAGAATGAGCACAAGGAAATGAAAATATTCTTAGAATATTTTGCATGTGTTGTGTCACCCGTTGGTCATACGTAATCTCCTATTCATAACCTTACATCACATTGATATTGCACCAATTTTAGATCTTGTATGTTAGTTGATTTAATATTAATTTATTATCTATATTTTTTTAATAGATTAGGTCCCATATTATTCATTCTGAGTAGACTGACTAGTCAATCATTGTTTACACACTTATCGATAATCATGATGAGTCTTTAAGATAGTTAATCTTAACCTCTTGATTTTCAACTCAAGATTATCAATAGCATTGATTTGAAAATATCAAAAGAAATATATGATCTACTTTGGCTATTTGTCTTTGAATAATTGCCCAAGGCTTCCATGTTTATTTAGCTATAAAAGCATAGATGCATATACCTTCAAATACAATCACATATGATTATACCTTATAATCCTTTTAGTCATCTACTATTAGATGAGAATCTTTCAAACTGATCATACATATTAGGTAAGTCTATTCATAGTATAATCAAATTTAATTCATTGTGCTACATACTTGTCTCCTATCATCTTCTGAATAGGAAGGCTTTAAAATTTGATCAAGTTTCACCTTCATGTTAAAAATATTTGAAGTAGTAAATTTTAATCTTTTTTTAAGACTTTTCTTTTGGATTTCACATTAAATGCAACCCTACAAAGTTTGGGTTTATTCTTTCCCAACTATACCATGTCAAAACAAGTCGCACTTGGCTATTATGTTATCTTATTACTCATGATTGGATGTTCGGAATTACATATACACCTATATTTAATTTTTTTCCTCTTATTCGAGGTAATTTATTTCCATATAAGCATATCATACAATATGATTATGTCTTGCTATTAATATTTATTTTGTTTGCAAAAGGTTCATGTGCCATTATGATCGAAATATATTGCTATTTTGAACAGTTAATCTAACCAGACAACAATTTTTGGGCTTTTTTTGCATTCCTCCCACATCCAATTAAGTAGTACATACATGAACTAAATAGCAAGGATGAAGGTTGTGAAAATCAGATTGGACATTAAAGCCAAAGAAGAAAAGATTTAAGATTTCATGGTCTAGTTGGGGTTGAACCAAATGATATAATAAATATTAAAATTATTCAAATATAATTGAAATAATATAATAATGATGCAATATTTAAAATATATAAGAAAGTTTAAACAAAATTAAAAAAATAGTATCCTCAACTATTAAAAATTTAGGGTGCGTTTGGGATAGCTTTCGAATTATTTTGCTTTCAAAAAGCAGCCAGAAAGCAACGCAGCTACATTTGGCTTTTAACTTTTTGGTTGCTTTCAAAAAGTTTTGTGATAAAATCTACTTTTATGAACTAGAGCTATTAGAGTGTAGTGGCTACCAAAAAGTTGCTATTTAAATTTTTTTTTTTAATATTTGTAATACACACAACTTTTTAAAAAGTTACTTTCTTCACAACAACTTAACAACTAACTTTGCAAAAAACTATAACTATCCCAAACATACCCTTAATTAATTTAATATTTAAATTACTAACCATCATTTTATACCCATAACCATAATGTAGATGATCTTTGAACATCTTATATTTTATTCTTTTAGCAATTTGTTCCTTGAGAACTAAAGAAAAATAAGAACAAATTAGTAATTAGAATACAAAAGCGATAGATAACATGATTTAGCATACAAATTTATTTTCCATATATAATTTAATATTGAAAAATTAAAAATAATAAAGCTCATAATTAAAAATACAAACATAGATAAAGTTCAAATAGAGTAAAATATTTATTATTCCATAGTTCATACACTACATCATTTGATAAAGTGTATTAGAAGAAAACTATAAATAGTTGATAATTAAGTCTAAAAATAAAAATAAAGCCTATTAAGAATTCATCTTTGATAAATGTGATCGTGAATTCTGCTTCCCCAATATTTACCTCCCATTAGCTCCTTCTGTAGAAGCTTCTAAACTATCACTTTCATGAACTTCATTTATAGCATTAATGAATTCTCCTTCAACTACACATTTAATATTTTCAATTATAGCATCATTAGTCAAATAAATTAAGAAATGTAAATTAAAAAAAGGAAACTTAGTTTGAGATTGCATATAAGTTATAATGTTATACTCTTTAGTTGATGGAATAACATCATCTCCATAATTTTCATTCTCTAGATCATCATAGTTAAGTTCAGGAGTAAGTTCTTCATTAATAATCTAAAAATCAACCAACTTTATGCTTGTGTAGTCTAAAGAATCATAATTATTTTTAAACTTCAACCTACAAATGTAAACATTACACAAGTAAAATGATAAATATTGATTATATTCACCATGATAAATAAATAATAATGATGTTTGTTTCTTAAGTTGAGATTATATCTAACATATAAAAGAACATTTAACTTTTGATGCTCTAGATGATTTTGTCTCTTTTTATGAATATGCTCAAAAATACTCCGATTTAAATCATAACTCGTGGAAAAGTTGTTTTACTAAATAGTTGTATAGCTAATTTTTATAAATTTGGAACACTTGAGCCAAGCATCTTTCACAACTCATCTATATATAAATAATTATTAGTTAACTTTAAGAAGATATTTAAAAACATGCATGTAAAAAATATGTTTATAACTTTTAAATTACTAGGTTGAATTAGTCTAACCTCATTTGTCAATAGTGATAGTTTAGGGCACATATCCTTGTTTCCAAAAATCTCCACCAAACCTTGAATGATTTCAAGCATCTGAAAATAACTCCCTTTATCATATTAAAAATCATGATTATAAAACTAAGTAGTTACGTTGATGCATTGTTGAATTTAATTATCCCATCTATTCCTTATGATGCCAGTATATGATTTATACAACCTTTTGGTAATTCTAAACATGCTTTTTATTACCTTTCATGCTCTATGCATGCCATCATAAGAATACCTATGTGAGGGTTTTTCATTAGAATTGACTATGGGAGCAACCTATAAATATTTACTAGTTATTAAATAATGTAGAAAGCTGATATTATAGATGTTTAATGTTTTAAAATATAAACTATTAAGTAAGAAACTAAGGATACTAACCTTATCAGATACCTAACTTCGACATTATAAAGAAATTATTTCAGAATTCAGAATCTAAAATAATAGGTGCCACATATGTTCCCTTTATAATTTTAGCCAACATTGAGTCTGTATAACACTTGTTAGTAATGAATGCTTGCAAATCATGTTTATGTTTGTAAACACTCATTAATATAATAAAAGTAGTTGCAACTCTTGCTTTGAGATGCACTATCTCTTTCTAAGTTGGTCTTTCTCATAACTAAGCTAGTATAAAGACATGAATATAAATAAAAACTATCACCTTGGATGCATTCTATGTAAGCTCAATGATGTGAGGCATTGTACAAATATCTTTCAAGATAATATTAAGGTAATATGCAGCACAAGGTGACCTATAGATGTTGTCATACATTTCATATAATAACTCTTTATCCTTCTTCTAGTATGCAACATTGTTAGTTATTATTTGCACTACATTCTCGAACCCACCCACTCAACAACTTCAATAAATAAAGAACATAATGCTGTTACATCTTTCTTAATATAAGATGCATCAATAGATTTTAAAATAGAGACACCTCATGGATAATAAATCAAAAAATTGATTAATATTATACTTCTATTTTCTACCTAGCGATCAATGCTTATTGTGCATTCAATGTTTTTCCAACTACTTATATATTACACAATGAGCAATCTACATTCTTCTTTGCAATATTTTAATAACTTTACTTTCATTCTATAATATGAAGGAATTTTATAGCAAAGTCTAATAGTTGCAATTGTGTCAAAAGCTTTTTGTGCAGAAGAAAATTTTGTAGCATTTATGACAAAATAATAATCAAAAACCTATCTAGCAATAGATCAACCAGTATGATGTATAGCATATTTTGACGCTAACAAACTTTAAAAGATGTCTTTTCTCCTTATTTTATTCCAAGAGCAAAGAAAATTTCTACTTCATTAATTTTTCTCTTTCATTTGTCTTTATCAAGCCTCTATCTTTTGTAGACGAACTTTGTGTTCTATTAAGAGAAGTAGAGCCCATCTCTTGCTCAATGGCTAAATCATGATATATATTTGTACTCTCTTCTTTTCTTTATTGTCTTTTTTAGATATGTGTTAAAATTTTCTTGCATTTGATGATGAATATCATGTGACTCCTTTTTGAGTGCTACAATATTACCATTCACTCCAATAAGATGTCTTTTTAATCTACTAATTCCTCCACCTTTATATATAGTTCAAGAATAAAAACACTTATATATTTTTTTCAATTAGAGTCTTTCAATTAACTAATGTGATTGCATGTTATATCCACATTTTCATGAATATCATGTGTTGAAATAGAATGTCCACTTGTAGAAAGTTTCATTCTAGAATTATATGAAGTATGACAAACAAAACTAAAGTTATAAAAGTAAAAAAATGAAAAACTAATAAGGACTTAGAGACTTAGAGCATTAAAAAAAATGCTGCTAAGTAAAATCATTTGCAATCACCCAAAATACCTCCTAGTTGCCTTAACTGTCCAATAGGAGAAATGTAGCTCAAACTAACCACCAAAAAGAGAGAGGACCCAATAGTATAACCCAAAAGCAACCATAATATAAGCTCAAAATTCTAACCAAAAAACTCCTAGATTGATCAAGACATTTAATTAAAGGAACTACAAAGTAAAAAAAGTTGCATCACCCATAAAAACCAAAACTCATAATTGTCCAACATTCAAGCCCCACATCATAAAAAATTTAAAAAAAAATTAAAAAAACCTTTACATTCTAGTATAAGAAGAAAGAAAATAAATAATTTTGCCTAGCTGGTATTCCTTAAGCAGATTCACTACTATTTACACCATGAATGAGAATGACACACACCAAAAGGGTGTAGGTGGAAAGGGCTGAGAAAAAGCCTAAAGAAATCAACATAAACATAATCTATTTGAGGAAAAAATCTCAACAAATTTGAAATCTTTGAAATTAGATAAAACCAGCATGAGAAAATATGTGGACAAATATCTCTTTTTTTCCTCACCTCCATTAAATAACATTTTACAATCAACCTGGCAAGTTAATGCAAAAAGTTTTTCAATTAGGTAATGGGTTGTTGAGCTCATTCACCCAAAAACATATCATATTAATCTTCTTTAACACACTAAATGATAGAATGGATCAAACTTCAAATTGATTGAAGCATTAGCTCATTCTCCAAAAACCACTAACTAATAGAGAATAAATTCACATATATATATATATATATATATATATATATATATATATATATATATATATATATATATATATATATATATATATATATATATATATAAGAGAAACCAATCACATTAACCCTTAAAAAATAATAAGTTTCTCAATGTTGGTAATGTTTAACCTACATTGAGCAAGAGTCGATTGATAGACGGAGAGAGTCAACCTACATTGGGTGGCTAACGATAATGCTAAGTAGTAGAATAAGCTTTGAGTGAGTTGTAAGAAGGAAAGAGTTTAGAGATTCGAGACTAAGAGAAGGAAGAGCCATGATAAGCAACAAGAGATGAGAGTCTCAGTGTTCAGAGTTGCGATACCAAGAGGAAAGAGAGAATAAGGCAGGAAGTGAAAACCATGGAATCAATGGAAATATCAACCATTTTATTTAAAATTAATGGTGCAGATTTGTCTAAAATGATAACTGATCAATTTTATAAAACCAATGCCAGTTTAGTGATTCAATGATCAAATTCAATTGTATGGTCAATTTAACCTACTTTTTAAGTTGCAATGACTAGTTCATAGTTTAATTGGTTGGACTCACCATCCTATCCAATTTCAAAAACATTGAAAAGACCATGATTAGAGAAAACATGAAACTTACACCATGTCATTTTCTACAATTAGGATTTTCTTAGTATTTATATGTAGAGTTAACTATCCTTTTTTTCTAAAGAAGCATAAGCATACTGTCTAGCTACACTAGCCATTTTTATTTTATTTTATAATCATCACATCATAGCATTGCATTACTTTTATGGTTTCCCTACTATATATTTTTTTGTATTTGCTTTATTTATGATTGTGCTTATCTTGTTTATAAATGATAGCACATTCATCTCTTAGGATAATTGTTTTTCCAATAAATTTGAATAATTTGATAATTAACAAAATTTAATTTAAGTAAAAAATTAAACATAAACATATGGCTTTTTGGTCATCATTTAATCATCTTTATTCATAAAAGAGAGCATACTAGCAATTAAAACTCTATGCACTAGTTCATTAACATTACATGACCAAAATTATATGCATATAGACAATTTCTTACTTAAGGGTAGATAACATACATCACATTTTATGATTCCTTAAAAAATTATTTCTTATGTAGGCATGAATATTTAATCTACCTAATGGTCTTAGCATTATAGGTAGTAGTCATCCTAAACTAAAAAATATTGCAAGTTTTATTAAGTGGCACTGATTGCATATAACAAAGCTATCTCATTCTCTTTCCTACCGTAAGTAGTCTGACATCATTCATTTCTTGTTCTATGATTTTAAATATCAATAATTCTTAATTTCTCTTCGATGACTTAGGATTATCAAGCTAACTTTAGTTGATGCAATTCATGCTTAACAATAGAGCATCTCATGATAAAGTTTAGTTAACTATCTTGACATCTAAGTAATTTACAAACTTAATAATTTAGAGTGAGGCACTTGTGAAGTCTTTATTTACGATTACTTATATATATATATATATATATATATATATATTAGATTTTTAACATCAACGACTATGCTCTTAAGACCATCACATTTCTAGGATAAATTTTCTTATGATTAAAATGATGCTAGTGTGTAAACTATCTATGCATAGAGATATCTTCTCACTTAGTTATGGTGATTTACTTTTTATCTTGAGGATTGGTCTATCTCGAAGCATAAACATGAACAATTATTATTTAATGAATAAAGCAAACCAAAATAAAGGTATGTTTCATTTTTTTGAAAAATTCTCTTAGAGGTGTAATATATGTAAGTAACCAAAGAATGCTTTGAAGATTGACCAACTCACATTACCTTATTTTTTTTATATTGTGGGTGATTTAATTTCCTATGAATAATTTAAATAAGGTTACAAAGTACTTCTCACCAAGTCTTCATTCAAGTTTCTAATACCTAAAACATTTCCTTGAAATATCGTTTCTCTTTTTTCCTCCTAAAAAAATGGTATGCTCATGATCTTAGACTATTAAAATCTCTCTTTAGAATCTCTTAATGAATTTTTTCTAGTGATTCTTTAGACTCTAACATTTTGATTAGTAAGGCCGATGTATGCTTTATTTAGTGGTCAATTGTCATTAGAAAGTAAGAAAATGAGCATTCTTTTATATTTAATCAATGTGATAATTATTTTCAGTAGTGAGCCAAAAAAACAATAAATGTGTGTTACTTTTGAGGTGATGAAGATTACATGGCACTTTAGAGTATTATTAATGTCAAACAAGGATATGGTTGACTCAACATACGAAACATTGTTGATGTGATTTATTTTTCCATTATGGGATTCTAGATATGGGATTGATCTTAACTTTGTTATAGTTTTTCTTATGTGATTTCCTCGAAGAACATGTTCATCAATTAAGAGTTTTGTTTCACTACAAGCAAGAAAGAAGTGATTTCTTCATCACTACTGATGTAGTAGGTTTCATATACTATTGGTGTAGAAGTTAATGCACTAATGCATGATAGTCACTTTTGAATTATAGATTTTAAGAGCCTTCTAGTATCTTAAACAATAAGATGACTCTGTGATAATGTTTTCAAGCTCCCAATCTCATCCTTTTGAGTTGTTCCTCAATATATTTAACTTTTTATTTGTTTGAAGCTAATAATTCTCATTCTTTATATATTACCTCTATTTAATTACTTTTTTGCTAACAATACTTTTCTTTTGTTTTTTTGGCATTAATCTAACCTCTTTGCACATTTTAGATGATTAATCTAGATGGGAGTGTAATAATGACATGGGCCTACTAACAAAATTTGTAATATCTCATAGAATAGAAGATAGAAATACATATTATATTAGAAGAAGAAGAAGAAAAAATAGAGAGAATTTTTAGAATGATGCATTGTGATTTATATTATTAGCAAAAAAATTGGAATAGAAAGCACATGTGCAAATATTACAAGGGATTCTAATATTTGTAGTATTCTACGCAATATAGAAAAAGCTCTAACTTGACATTATAAATTCAAAAAATAAAAAGTATATTACAAGAATGTTGTAATAAACATGTGAAAATAATAGATAGAAATCTAATCATAGCATGTGAGCAACATCATTAATGAGTTAATGGAAGAAGTAATTTGACATTCTATGAGGTTACAAATTTATAAAAGGTATTATTAACTATCTTATGAAGTCTCTATCATTTAGGTGATTAGTTCTCAGAGGCATGAGTGATCTGCTATATTGGGTGAATGACCATTAAGGTGGGGTGAGTAATCTTTAAGAATGACTTGAATGACCTTTAAAAGGGAGTGGATGAACCCTGAGATGAGGTGAGTGTTCTTTGAGATAGGATGGATTAGTCTGACCAAATCTTAATAGAGGTTTGTGTTTGTGCGCTCTTGATCGGATTGGCAAGTTAATTATGATTCTTAGATTCTGCCCCTGGATCTTCAATAAGTCCACCATCTTTACCTCTTTTGATCTAATTAGTTCACCTCTAGTTTTATTTACCATATTCAAAGTTAGCTTTTGGCATATTTAAGTACACATTTGCAACCACAATAATTTAGATTTTGATGGAGATTTCCATTATGGTTGAAGTACGATTAAAATATTTGATATTCATGTTGGTTTATATTTCTACTTGCTTGTGGATATTTGAGACAATGATCATTGCATCTCATGTCTTGATATATTCCTATAACCAGCTTAATACTTGGATATAACTAGGGCCTCTTCTCCCCACTACTGCTTAAGCCATTTTGTATTATGCTTATTTTTAATGCATGGCATGATGTTAAATTGTTATTCACTTTTTAAGTATGATTTTCAATCAAAATGGAACTTTACATTGTAACAATTAAGTTTATACTTGAGATTAAAACATGGATAATATATTCTATCACTTTAATTTATATACCAATTTGGACTATCAAATTTATAATAGTGAAGTCCAATTCATCATTCTCTTTTATTTAGTTGAGGTTCATGAAAACAAACTTGTAACACAACCTACTATGCATATTTTAGTATCCAAACTACCTTGGGTCCATTAAATATTCTTACTTAATTTGTAATTATATTTAATAATTTTTATCAATGCAAGCAAAAAAGTTTATTTATTTTTCTCATTTTATTACTATGCAAGAAGACATGTATTTCTAAAATATTTTTCTCAAAACAAGCACTTTTATGGCATGATCAAACAATTGATTTCTTAAATCAAATACTTTATGATTCATAAGCTTTTATATAATTAATCAATTTCATTTGAAATTCATTTGTAGCTCAACTACAAATTTTGATGATATTTAACATTAAGGCATGTATCTTTGACAATATTTTATAAGTAAATGTAAATTTATTTACTTATTAATTTCCAATTAATTTTTGAAATTTTCTAAACTTTCCTTCCATCCTCTTAATATTCCAGCAAACACTCATTCCAATATCATTTTCCAAGTTTACAAAGAACTACACCTCTGTAATATGTATCCTATTCCCCCAAATTTGTTTTTTAAGAAATTCAGGAGATAGTAATGGATATCACAGTATGGCCCTTTGGGCACAAAATGTAGTTAACGATAACAATGCAATCAATCTCAAGTTTTTTATGGAGAAGAAAATGGACGATTTAGACCTTTCAGAGTGCAATAACTGATTTCCCTTCAAGGAAGATGCTGTGGAAGCGTTGCTCATTCCTTACCTTGCTGGCGACGAGCTGGAAAAAGCATGGTCGAGCGAAGATGGGATAAATGTGTCAGTTTATGTTAAAGGTGGGTGGAGAGTAGCGCTGCAACTAAAGCTCGGACTTTCAAGAAAACAAAGCTCAAATGAAATAATGAAGACTTGCCTTTAGGGAAATGAGTTGGATCTATTGCGAACTTTTAGTGAATTGCAGTGTGGAGATAATGTGGCAATTTGGGGGTTTAGAGGTCGTGCAGAGAATAACAAAAAAATTTCTTTGTTTCATGCTTGTGAAGGCCTAATGTCAACGTTTTGGTGCTTCTTAAGTGCCTTATTTGACTATTTGGAGAAACGTAAGCTTATTATACAATGCTGATGGTTGTTCTTCTTTGTTCATTGATAAGTTGTAATTTTTTTAAGATTCATTTTGGGATTGGTTATTAAATGTCTCAAAGTTAATAAATGTAAAGATTTCAATACAATATGAAAAGGATTGAAGATATTAGAGAGGAGAATCAGATGGTGAAGCGTGCGCTTTTTTTGTGGTAGATTGCGTTGTGGATGGTTATTCTTGGCATGAGCTTTCCTTTGTCTTTTGGGTTGTATGGTTTGCTGGTATTGGCGTATTCTTTTGTGAAAGTATAGGTGTTTTTTTTTGATATTTTGTTAACATGCATTAGAAGAAATAACATGCTTATAGTTCTTTATGGTTAGTGATTATTTATTTGTAGATGGAATCACTTTTGAGCTCTTTAAAGATATAAAAATAAGCTATTTTTATCTCATTATGACTCGCAAATAAACTTTTAAAATAACTCACAACCTCATATAAAAACCTAGGCATTAAATCAAGATAATATATTATTTAGCAACCCCTTAGCTAGATGTTGTATGTTTAATATCATGCATAAACATCTTGTTTCTCTCTTGTTAAGAGAGGGCTTCCATCTTTGCTAGATAGAACAAGCTTAACCTTTGAGTGCTTATGATGAAAGAGCACCTCTTTCCTTTTGATTTGGCCCATAATCAACTTCTCATGCATTTAGGCATACAAAATCCCATAGCCTGTGTGAAAACAAAGAGTCCCAAATTAAATTAAATTTGACAAAAATTTGCATTAGATTTAAGCTATTATTCATACTCCTCATGCTCTAATCTCTTAGGGAGTGGGTTTAAGGACTTAGTTTCTTCTCTAAATAATAACAACCTAGTCATCTTGCAAAAGCATATGACTTAACCACATTATTTTAAATCACAGGAGTTAGATGGCTGCTACTCCAAGCGATAATAAGTCCAGCAATCAAGTGGTTTACTCTCTCTTGTGGAGGTAAACCATACACCCACTTTTGCCTTAGATTTAGGTCATGCTTTAGCCCTCGCTAAAGCTCCCTAGATTTAGGATCTGGGGTTATTGTTTCCCATTATGGGCTACAAGCATAAATTCTCAACTCTTAAGCATTCCACAATCTTGTATTACAGAATTATAAGTCCTAGATTTTTAATAAAATTTCAAATCAAATAAATAAATCTCCTCAATTTCAAATATATAAAGCCCAAACATAGGATAGATTGGAGTGCTCACTAGGTTTCCTAGTATCATGAGTACTCCTTACTTATCTCCTTTAGTGTCAATAATAACTCTTCCCTTTTGATCCATCCCACTTGATTTCTAAAATATAATCAATCCTTTGATAGTCCTATCCTTGAATTCTTTGGAGACAAAAATCTCCTACTTTAATCAAGATTATTCTTATGGTATTCATTATGGAGGCTTGCCTCCATAGGGAACTTATCGAACACAGTTTAAATAAACCCTGCTTTACTTTTGCATGTAAAGTAGAGGGAAAATCTCTGGTATATTCAAAGACCCATCATGCCTTAGGAGTCCTTATTAGGTGATTAGGTCTATTGTTGGGTAGTGACTTCTATCTTTTAAGATAGTATATTATTCCTCAATATCATACTCGATCACCTCAATATATACATCCTCAGATCTATGTGGTGTGAATGAATTAAAAATAAACACCACATATTTTTCTAATGACTCCGCCGGGGATGGTTCCTTTCTCCATCTCTTATAGATGATTATTGTCTCCAAGCATCGATAGTAGACTTGCATTTTATGTGAGTCCGAGACTATCTTTCTTTTTGTTGGCACTTAACTTATTTCATTCTTAAGCAAAGTTAACATCCTTAAAGTTTTAGGACGACACTCCATGTAGGTCTTGAAAACCCTATTGGGTTCCCTAATAGGTGAAAACAAAATTTATCAAAGAAGTGAGAGATAATAAAAGTTTAGGACCACCTTACAACTAGCTTGGTGAGGCAAGGTTCATCATAAATTTAAGAAAATAAATTCTTTCACAAAATGACACTTTCCAAAAGTACTTTTTTTTTTAAAATAGCCACCTTCATTCAACATACTAAAATTTGTTGAATGAAGACTATATTTTCAAATCATAACATAAAAGTGAAACTCCACTGAACATATTTCACATATGCTAGAGTTGAATTTTTCTCCCTTTTCAAAATCATGAAAACGCATACTTGGCATCAATACATATCATTGAAATCTATTTAACATACTTAAGATTTATTAAATAAATTTTACCTTTATTTTGGAATCTTATTTGACATGCCACATTTGTCATACAAAGAATTCCCCTCTCTTTCCAAAAAAAGAAAGAGAGCACACCAAATACAATTGATTTCCACTTAAACATATCAAAGTTGTTAAGTGAGAATCTCATTTTCAAATACATTTGATTTCCACTTAAACATATCACAATTGTTAAGTGAGAATCTCATTTTAATATACATTTGATTCCCACTTAAACATATCAAAGTTGTTAAGTGAGAATCTCATTTTCATATACATTTGATTCCCACTTAAACATATCAAAGTTGTAAGTGAGAATCTTATTTTCATATGCATTTGATACCCACTTAACATGTCAAGGTTGTTAAGTGAGAATCTTATTTTCATGTCACATTTTATTCCCACTAAACATATCAGAGTTGTTAAGTGAGAATCTTATTTTCAGGTCATATTTGATTGCACTTAACATATCACAGTTGTTAAGTGAGAATCTCGCTTTCATGTACATTTGATTCCCGCTTAACATATTAAAATTGTTAAGTGAGAATCTCATTTCCATGATACATTTGACTTTCACTTAACATATAAAACTAGCTAAGTGAGAGTCTCATTTTTCATAAATTATATTTGATTTCACTTAACATATCAAATTTGTTAAGTGAGAATCTCATTTTCATGACATATTTGACTCCCCACTTAACACACCAAATTTGTTAGGTGAGGGTTTCATTTCATTGTCACATTTGACTTCCACTTAACATATCAAATTTGTTAAGTGGGAGTCCCATTTTCAAAACATATATCAATCACATTTGACTTTCGCTTAAAATATTGAGTTTGTTAAGTGAGAGTCTCATTTTCAATACACATTTGATTCCTACTTAACATACCAAATTTGTTAAGTAAGAATCTCTTTCTTAAAATCAATCACACTTAGGCTTTCACTTAACAAATTTGTTAAGAGTCCCATTTTCAAAACATATATCAATAACATTTGTACTTTCTCTTAACACCCCAAATTTGCTAAGTGGGAGTCCCATTTTCAAAGAAAAATAAAACACAAATCATATCACATTTGGACCTCCACTTAACATATCAAATTTATTAAGTGGGGGTCCCAAAAGCAACACATATATCGCATCACATTTGGGCTTTCACTTAACATTCCAAATTTGTTAAGTGAGAGTTCCATTTTCAAAGAAAAGAAAAACATATTTCAATCACATTTGGCTTTCATTTAACCTACCAAATTTGTTAAGTGAAAGTCCTATTTTCAAATACAAATCAAACACATGTGGCTTCTACTTAACATATCAAATTTGTCAAGTAAGAAACCCCATTTTCAAATCAGCATTTCACACATCACAAGCAAAGACATTTTACAAAAAAATTTTAAATACACAATCACAACCTCTTCATAGCATGCTCAAATTTGATAAGTAGAGGTTCTTTCAAATCATAAATATTTTCAAATAAGATGCACAAAATATAAATATCTCCAAGAAAATCTCTCCTCAAATTTTAGAACGTCACCCAACCTACCTAAACTGGTTGAGTATGGGTTCTAAATCGAAATTAAATGGCAAAGACTCTCCTCATCAACATCAAAATCTCTCCACTAAACCCCACTTAACATATCTGAATTATTCAGTGTGGGTTCAGGACTCCAAATTCTTATGATTTTCTTGGGACAAATATTAAAGCAAAAAAGCTGACTCAAGTTACATTTCAACACATGCAGAGATACAGCTCAGATCAGTCAATACATAAGGCTTCATAGAAGTTCATTTTTACTTTCTCCTTCGGGATGGACTTGGCCTTGGATCAGGCTCACCTCCCCCAGACCAGCTCCACCCACCTGGTTTTCTTTGGCCAGAGATTCAAGGTTGCATGAGTTACTTGTGAGGGGACGATCCTCACAACTATTAGTAGGGATGAGGTGGCTGGGCAGAAGCCAATCATCCACATCGACATGCCCTCTAATTCTGAGTTCCCTCTGTTGAAGAGGAAAGTCACAGTGGTTCCCACACCCTGTTTTGAGATAGTTTTAGTACTTGCCTGTCCAACTGTCCCCACCATTGCTCTAGCAAGAGCTACTACCTCCCCTTTGGTTAACCCAAAGAGGAAGGCTATCTTAGATTCTGAGATAGTCTTCTCCACTTACAAGATAAGTACTAGAGCATGCTTTACCTTGTTCACTCATACTCAATGTGGGAATAAAGTTTGAAAAAGCTGAGCATGAGAACGAGTGCGACACAGGCTACATCACATATAGCTGAGGAGGGTTCTCCCCGAAAGGTCTCTACACTTCCGACCAACAACAAGTTCCACCCCATCTCAGCATCAAATGAATAGGAATATTATCAAAGGATTGATTCTTCTCCTCCACCAGTGGTATACTATGAGACACCGGATAGGGAGCACAGGAGGCCCTATGACAAACTTAGAACTGTCTTTAGCCAGGTTGGCAGAGCATACTAACACTCAGAGTCTAAAACTTTGTTTGATTTATGATCGTTAATCCCTAAGAGTGTTAGGAGTCGGATCCACAGAGAGAGGGCAGTGGAGGCCCAAGCATCTACTCAGGCAAGCAGGAGGGAGTGACGAAGGTGCGCCAGGTAGTCGGCAGCCTCCGCTCTAATGGATTTTATTGATCGTTCCCCCTTTAGTGCCAAACTCTCTGATAGAATAGTTCTTACCAGCCCTACCCACCATAGGCAAAGATCTTCTGTTGAGGAGCAGTTGGTGTTACCTTCACATCGCTCCTCCCATCGTCCACCATCACCTGTACAGCTCCTAGCATCCACCACTCCCGCCAAAATTCAGAAGTCCCATCCAAGGAGAGACCAACCCCTTTGGTGATCTAGCTACATCCAAAGAATCTCTCCCGCGGTGCATTGAGATTGAGGTGACTCTCCCTCGTTGTGGTTTGGGAGACCTCATTGTGTGTGGTGCACCACCACCACCACCACCATGGGTGCATGAGAGGTGGTGTAGAGGAGGGTGAGTTTATAATTCTCAGGGGACACCACTCCAGATGAGAAATTATGATGGCATTTAGCATGACCCCAGAGCTAGCACTCTAGTGGAAGGAAGTGTAGATGTATCTTCATTAGTGAGCATCTATTCCACCTCTTCATTGTAACTGACAGGCATCCTTTGATTGGTACATTCTTGAGATGATTAGGTAGGAATATATTTTGGATGAACAGCATAACTATAGATTTGAGAGGAGCTTCAATGAGGATTGGAAGAGTTCGTTGTGGTCAACAACATCCCTTGAAGTTGATTTCATTCTTATTTAGGTATGAAATGATGATTAGTCGAATAAGAAAATGCTAAAATGATATTTGTTAGCGACCTCCATGCACTTCAAATCATTATTAAGCCATTTGAAATTGTCATAGGGAGATAGTCTACAAGATCAACACTTTCCAAGATCATCGGTGACAAGCTTGAGAAGGTATTTGGGGAAGAAGGGGGCATTCATGAAGAAGGATATCAATCAATTGTGAAGTAGTAGGGATGGGCAACTGCTCATTTGTTCCAAGGATAGAATTGAAGATGTTGTTCAATATCCCATCTTTTGCCACCACCTTCAAAATTTATAGGCCACTTGGGTTTGCCATGGTGATGTCACCTCCTTGTATCCTTATCACCCATCTAGTAGTATTCTTATTCAGCCCAAGTGGTTTATCATTTACCTATTGACTAATTGGTTAAACCATATATTCAAGAGGGAGGTACAAAGATCTTGTAGACCTCTTAAAGAAGCATGATTTTCAATTGAGCAACAAAATGGGTGAGTTACATAAACTTCTAGCCCCTCTCAGGACATGTCTTAAAGGATTCATTATTAAGCCATTTGAGTAATAAGTTGTTAAAGACACTTGAAGGAGGGGAAGCAAGCAATAGTATCCAGTTCCTACTTGCCCACGGATGATAAGAACAGCATTCATAAATTGATAAAGAAGTAGCCGTGCATTGTAGCTTTCTCTTCTCCTCCCTTGCTCTCTTCTGCCACCACTTGTATCATCAGGACAAGGGCCTCGCCACTCTTTTATTAGATTTATATCATGTACCTCCAGAAAGTTTTTCTTACTCTTGTTCAATTTTAAACCTCGATTTTATCTCTTTCATTCCTCAATCAATTAGTTAGATCACTCCTCTTCTTGATTTTGAAATGGAGTCTTAAAAGTGCTTACCTTTGAGATTTTCATCTTATAGATGACTTGAGAAATATAGGTGAACTTATGATAGGTAAAACTTTCCCTAAACCATCCCAAGAAGTCAACGTCAACCATTAGTGAGATCCTCCTCCAGGGTTTGTACCCCAGGATAAAGTAAATAGGTCATTGGTTCAAGTGATACCTCCACATGCTCCCCACATGGATATTGCTTGTGAAAAGGACCAAAATTGTATATTGTCCCTCACTAAGAAAGTTCCATTTACTATACTCTGATGTTTATCTTTCTAAGAGAGGAGTCAATGATCAAAGCCTTCTTGATCAATATAGGGCTTGGTGACCTATTGAGAGAGGAGGCATTTTATTCAGAGAATCCCATGGAGTTACATTCAGATGAAGACCTTCTTTGGGGCAACATGCTTCTGTCCTTTATATCCAAGGCATAGGCGATTCAAACTCTCCGGGGTGGATTGATTGAGTGCATCAGTGAACATTATGAGTCCCACAACTCTTGCACTTGAGTTGACATCTCGTAACAAGATGAATGATGTTGAAGGATCATGAGCAAGGTGGGAAGGCTTTATGCTCTATAGTGTTACCATTAGAGATAGATGACTGGAAGATAGAAGCCAAGTTCTACATAATCAATTCAGATACATGTTTCACTGGTTTGCTCGATAGGCCTTGGATACATGGAAATAACATGGTTCAATCCTCTTTACATTAGTGCACCAAATTTTGAAGAAGTGGAATTGAGTATTGTATCAAAGGAGACTTGAAGCTATTCCTGGTTAGAAGATATATGAGGGAAGTAACTCTGTCTTCCTCAAATTAAAAAACTATTCAAAGGTGAATGTTCAAAATAAAAAATAAATAAAAGAAAAAGAACAAAAAGAAAAAGAAAAAGAAAATGAAAATGTAAGTGAGCGAGAATCAGACATCGAAGAAGTAGAGCCATATATTGGATTCCACCCATAATTTGTTCCTCCATATGAACACATCGGTAGGATGACTCGACCCCCACCAAGTAGAGGTAAAGATAGATTTAGAGGCAGTTCCAGAGGTGGAAGACCTTCTCCTACAGCTATCCAGTGACTATATTATGCTATCAGATAGACCTAAATTCTAGTATGGAGGATGAGTTTCATATGGTTAGCACACCAACAAATCCATCTCAGTAGGTCCCATTGGAGGTAACATTCGAGTCAGATAGTGATGAAGACCAGGCCTCCAAGCAAGGCATGAATGTAACTGAATCATTATTACATGGAACAGTCAGACAGCAGCTGGAAACTTTAGCTCTAACCTCACTTTCTTCTCAAAAAGTTGAAGGTTTAGTAGTTAAGGAGGCCCCGAAGTCATCCAGAGATGTCATGCCAAAGAAAGTTTTGTTGGGAGCATCATCCTCAAGTCAAGAAGCCAATGTTGAACTTGAGGATGATTCATATAAATATTTAATACGATTACCTTTTGATTGGTATACATCTTGTGTTCTTAACTTAGCAAAGAAGGGATTAATCCCACATACTTAGTTTAAACATAGGTCAGATTACTTTTAAAGGTTATGAGACAACCGAAACAGACATTCTCAATTAAGACCGGGACTAGGATTTAGCATAGTGGGTCTAGTCGATGACGACAACCATTGCCTAATCATCACCACTCATTTGGGATCTGATAGGTTCTTCTTAAATCATGCTAAAGCTTATGAGGAGGTATGTTTAGAAACTTCAGATGACCCAAATGAGCTTGGTGTTAAAGAGGCACTGCTAGAGTTCAAAGAGGAGATTAGATCAACCATCGATAAGCTTAAAGAAATCAACTTAGAAACTGAAGCTAATCCACGTCTAGCATACATCAATTCCTTGTTGAATGAAGAAGAAACCAATGACTTAGTTAAGCTATTAGTTGAGTTTAAGAATGATGTAAGCATGGATGTGGAGATCACTTCATCAAAACTTAAATAGCATCTTGTTATCAGAATAATCTCATTGCTGTCATCTAGTTGTAAATAGAGTGCGTATGCATATTTTAGGGATCTAAATAAGGCATGTCTATGGATGAATTTCCACTATACCGATTAATGGTGAACATCACCTCTTGCCTTTTATGGATGGGTCATCTGGCTACAACCAAATCAAGATGGCCCCTGAGGATGAAAGAAATACTATTTTTTGAACCCCAATCAGAATCTATTATTATTTTATTCATACCTTAACCTAACTAAATCATAAAATCAACTTAATTAATTCTTCATTGAACCAAAACTAACTCACACATGGGGAATGGGATTAGGACCAACAAACCTCTCTCACATTACCTAACTCAAATCAAACATAATGATAAAATAGCCTTAAAGAATTTTAGCTTATTTTAAGTTTTCTTATTTAGTATGATTATCTGTAGGAATTAATTGGAATGAATGAAATTGTGTGCTTATGTTCATTTACTTCTTTCTTTATAATGCTAAATGTCACTTTCCATATGTAATCATGCATTCATTTCTTTTAAAATTAACAAAAATGAAATGAATTCTTTTATGTCAAATTGCATGTGTTGATTTAGGTTAAATATGTGTGGCTATTATCACTAATAAATCAAAAGTTATTTTTCAAAGTGTATAAATCAACTATAATATGTGAAGTAATGCTAATTATAAATATCTATAAGTTTGCATGTGTTGATAATATATAATATGCAATATGAAGTTCTCTTTCCTTATCTTGCATGGATTCACATAGGATTTGCAAATGTATAGTTCATTTGAAAAGAACATAACATTTGTCTAAACCTATTCCTATGGATCTCCATGTTAAGACTTAGGAAGAATTTCATATCACATGTGTAAATCATGTAATCAAATCAATATGATTCTTTGGATAACTTCTTGTTCTTATGGCCTCTTTTTATACATCTACATGTATTTAAGAAGAATGGTATATTAGTCTAGTCATCCTGGGGTTGCAATGCTTTAAGTAGCCCTAAGTAGGTCTTATACCTTACACCCCTGGTGCAGAAAATAATGATTTCATACTCACTTAAAACTCATATACATGTGCATGTGTGATATGACCAACGAATAGGAAACATGAATCAAATGAATCAAATGCAATTTTTGCATGAATTTTCTTATCCTTATGGTTTCTTATACATTTACATGTATCTAAGAAAAGTGGTATATTAGTCTGGACATCTCAGTGCGAGGGCAGTAGCCTAAGTAGGTCTTACCTTGCTAGTGTAGAAAATAATGGCGTCATACCCACTTAAAACTTTTATAAATGTGAATTTGTATCTAGCTAATGGATGAAAATTCTCTCTTTTTTATTAAAAAGGCATGCATTCATAATTCAATCAAATGCAATATTTAAATTCTAAATACACTTCTTTGCATTTATCACTAAAGTATGCTAGAAATCTAAATTGTATGTATAGATATGCTTAGGGTTTGTTCATATGCATGATAGAGATGAGGGCAAGAAATGAATGAATATGTGTATGTGATAGTAATTCATCCCATTTAATCTTAAGATGTCTTTTTTAATGAATAAGTTTGCTTAAAATAAGCCTAAACTTAGGACTAATTAAAACATATAATAAACCATTCACTATGGAAAATTAGTTAATTAATTTACTCTAGAAGTGATTTAAGGTAGGGATGAAAGAGGGATTCCCTATCTTTTCTCTCTTTATAACACTTAGTTGTTAAGAGTAGGCCATATGAAACAAAAGAAAACACTAAATAAAAACCTTCAAATCAATTAAATCACTTAACGAGAAATCAGCCCCTCTATATAATAAATCCCTCATATGGCTAAGTGAGGTAATCAACTGGCTAAGAGCTTAACTAAGACATGGATGCTTTGATACGTCTAATTTAGTCAAAAGTTGAATTCCACATATTAATTTAGAAAACTTTCAATCCAACCCACAAAATCCCATGGTCAATTATGTACGTAATTAAATAATCGTGGTAGAGTGATAATGTCAATCCAACACCTACATTCACTAGGAAATTGCTGAACTCATACAATGAAATAGGTCTACCTTTTGTTGGCTAGCATCAAACCTATAAAGTAAAAAATGTTTGCAAATAATCCTTCTACATTAGTCTCTCTTGAGTTTCATTAAGTTCAAACCTAATGGATTAGATTAAGTTGGGGCATAGTATTTTACAAGCATATTGGTTTAAAATCTGACTATTATTTTTTATGTCAACAACATGATCAGTTGTCATGATACATTTACTATCAAACTTAATTATTTTTTAAATAATTACGGCCATTAAATGCATTAAAGAATTTCAAAAGTTTTTTATGCATTCATTTCTATTTTTAGACTCAAGATCTCATCAGTTCTAAATAAAACTTTTTCATGGCACCATGAATCAAAAATGCTGATTGCATTAAAGCAAAACTCTTGCATTAACTTATTTTGTATTGCCAAAACATAACTACATGTTTTTTTCTTTTTACTCCTATAAATTTATTATACCATAAGCTTGTGGATTCCAAGGAGTAACGACAATCTAAAGAAAATAATTCCAAGGACAATTTTCTTACATGTTTTTCAAGAAATTCTTTTCTAAATTACAACACAAAATGTTTAAAAATTTAACTTTCTCAAAAACAACATACAAAAATAAATTTTTATGTCATAACAAACCCATATTAGTAGGTCATAATCACTCAAAAAAGAGTAAAACATATTAACAAATTAAATGAACAATTGATACAATTTTATAATATGATAGTGCTTAGCCAGTCAAATCAAATGACAAAAGTATCATAAAATGTCAACAATAGATCTTCACAAGCATGAAACAAATTTTTTTAAAATTTTTTAATCAAAATCAAGACGCCTAAACATCCAAATTGCCAGATCACCTCCCTCTCTCAAGTTACTAAAAGTTTGCAGTAGCTCCATTTCATTTCCATTGAGGACAGTCATCTCTCTTTCAATTGAGGCCATTAGTCTTTTCTCTTCTGAGCGTATTAGTAGTAACTCCATCCTCCACCCATAGTGGACAAAAACTGACATTTATCCCACCTGAAATATCCCATGCTTTTACCCTCTCATCGTTAGTGAGGTAAGGTATGAGGAAGTCTTCCGCAGCATCTTCATCAAGGTTGAAGAGGTAACGATTCTTGGAAAGGTCAAAAAAATCTATTTTCTGCACTGTTAAAAACATGAGATTGATTGGATTGTTCTCATTAACCACATTTTTACACCAAATTAGGAATGATGAGGCCTCCATTATTGTATTCTTAATTTCACACAACACCCATTCGGGGGCTTTGGATATATAATATAAAAGAGGTATAGATCTTGAGAAAATTAAGAAAATAATACCTTTTTTTTTAAAGATGAAAATTATGGAGATTTACTCAAAGTGGCTATTATTTTTTAGGTTAAAAAAAATTATACTAAAAAATTTACATGCAAATGCTTTGTGGGTGTATTGTATAATAAGGAAAGGATATATTGTCATTTAAGATTTTAAATGCAGTTTTTTATTTAGAATGAATTACTAAATTTAAAACTTAATAAAATTATTTTCGAATTAACAAGGAAATAGGCTTACCATTATTGATATAATATTATCAAAGATACGTGCCTATCTTAATGTTGAAATTCAATAAATATTGTAGTTGAGCTATCAAAAATTTATGAATCAAAACTAATATTTTACATGAAACTTACATGGCATTGAGAAAAAAATTTTAATGAAAGAAATCATTTATTTATTCTTCGTATGGAATACCATGTTTAAGGAAATCCATTATAGAAATGTACATCTTTTACATCATAAAAATGAGAAAACTATTCTTTACATGTACTCATAAAAAAGATTAAGTATAATTGATAATGAAATAAGAAAAAATAATGGACATCTAGATACTAAAGCTTAAGAAATTGTGAAGACATGATGGCGATGAAATGGAGTTTACTATTTTAAATTGAATAATCATACTTGGTACATTAATAAAAGTAAAGAAAAAAAAATCTTTTAATTTTCTTGTAAAGCAAAAGCTTAATTGATATAATCTAAAGGCCTGTCTAAATCAAAAGTCACACTTAGAGTATAATTATTTATCATCTCACCACATATAAAAGTTGAGTCAAATGTAAAATGCCATAAAAAAATCATTTGTTGGAAAAGGTCCTAATTATAGTAAATGATTAAGTTTGCCACAATAATTGGTCAATACATGACATATAATTATCATTGTCTTTAACATCCCTAACCAAATAGGCACAACAATATATAAAACTATTAAATGTTAATAATTCTTCAACCATAAAGATAATCTTCATCTTAGTCTAAAATACTACTATTGTAGATGTATGCATAAATATGCTTAGGGCCAAGTTTGGTTGTGGCCAATTTTACTTAAGCTGAGTTGATAAGATCAAAAGAGTTAAAGATGACAAACTTGTCAAGCAGAGCACAATCCACCCAAAGTTGGATGTATGTAATAAATTTGATCTTACTTAATAGAAAAAACATATTTTCATCACCTAATATCAATTTAAATCTTAGATATCAATCACCATATCAAAACTATATTATCTTTGTCTTTAGATTTTTTAATATAATAATTTGTCTGCCACCATAACTTTCTATCATGTTACCCATTATTTGGATCTACACTAATAGAAAAAACAAAAGACATTCACATCCTCTTTAACTTTTAAAAATGATAATATAATGTGTCTACATCATCATCTCATTCAAAAAAAAGGATGATTTTGCATGAAACCTTATCTAATCCTCTCATCTACCTAGAACATTAAAGGTATTAAAATCAATTAATTACATTAGTAGGCCATTATTTCTCTAGCACATATTTCCTCTTCAATATAAAATTTCCAAAATCCAAATTCCAAGCTTTTTCTATCTAATAAATCAAAGTTACCATTGGAACCATTTACTACTCTCACGACTTATATACCTTTTATAAAGGCTTGTAAGGAAGAGTTTGTAAGAAGGCATACAATAAATTTTGACCCTTTTCTTCTTTTTTCGTTTTTTGTTTTTTTTTTTTTTTTTGTTTTTTTGTTTTTTTTTTTTTTTTTTTTTTTTTTTTTTTGCAAGGTTTACCTTTCTAACATACTTTCTAAATCTCCTCTCATTCCACATCACACATCAAAAAAATTTATTTATGAAGGGGAGAAAAAACCCTCAAACTTTGAAATTAGATTTATTCTAATAATTTATCATTGAGAATAATATACTATTTGCAATAAATTTATAAACTAAAATAAAGAGGGTTTCCTTATTATCATACATAAAAAAACATAAAGAATAATATATTACCTCAAGAGGGAGAAGTATCATTCTACTATAGATTTGGGTACCATAATTACATCTTAAGAGCATCAGTCCTTAAGAAAACTCTTGATTGAAGTAACTGAAAACAACTAAATGATTTATTCAAAATTTAAATTCAAGAATTTGATTATCTTAGAAGTTCAAAATGTATAAGCTTAATTCTAGAAAAAATATTTTCAAGAGCCAAAAGGAGAAAGTAGGGCGCATATAATAATGAAAAACTTAGAAACAATCCAAACTATCTTAAGGTTAGGATTTACATTTTAGTGTTTGAATTCATTTAGATTAACTTGATCATGTTATCGAAAGTTGATACTTATGATTCATTAGCTCTAAACTATAAATTTAATCAAGAGATGAGGACTTATAATGTAGTTTTATAAAAAGTAGTCTTTAAACCTACAGTAAGTTGAAAATTACTATAACTTAGTTACTCGAAACTACTTAAATGATATGGAATTGGACTTAGAAATTTTAGCTTCACTTGAAGTTGAAATATGCTTGACTTTTCTAGAATTATAATCCTGTCTAGATGGGCTACCAACTAGCCCACCTATTCACTTTAGATCCATGAGGGTCACATATACACAAGATAGTATAAAACATATTGTTTATTAAGAAGCATAAGTCTTATTTAGACTTAATGAATGCAACATCATGTATTTTATTCTTCACTTTAATGCATGCATATCTTTTTTTTTGTTGTTATCACACTCAAATGTTAGGTGGGTATTCATTCATAGAATGGAGATATAGTCCTCTAATAAGAATGAAGCAGCAATATGAATGAAGTTATTGTGGCATAATTTGAAGGTTCTAATTTGATTTTATTCATCTATGATTTAATTATTTCAAATTTCAATAGAAAAAATTTATTTTTATCCAACATCACTCATCTAAGAACCCAATAATTTTAAGTCACAAAAACAAACATTTCATTTTATTCACATTTAGAGGATAGTAAAAGTAAACAAACATCCTTAAATAACTTATTAAGTAATAAAAGAAAGGCTAGTGTGGCTAGGTCCATAAATTACAATCTCAAATAAAAGAAAAGGATAATGATAGTTGAGCTCTACCTTATACAACCCTACCTAGACTTACTATGAAGCATAACCAAACTATAATTTTCTTAGCTCCTTCTTCTTCTTCCTCCTCTTCTTCATCATCTTTAGGTTTTTCTAGTTTTTTGGACTCCAAATGCCACAGAGATTTATCCTTTTTTGGTTCATCTTTATTTTTTTGTCTTCATTCACTTGAAATCCCAAAGACTAAAAATAATATTTTTATAACTCTTAAAAAGTAAATTAATAAAAAGAAAATTACAATCTTGTTTCGACAAAATAGAGGTTAATAAAATAGTTTATATATAAAATAAACATTCATATATTTCACAGCATCACACAAAATATTTGACACTTTCAAGTGTCATGATACATGTCTTATAGGTTATGCTTAATAGGTTTTAACAATTTATAACATTTTCTTAAAAGCTGAACCTGCAAGTAAACTAATTAGATTTAAACACATTACATAGATGTATAATTTTATATACGTACAAACCTTTATAACTCTTCTTGAATGCACATAAAATACAACCATCTAACGACTTGCACTTCCTTAGCATTTTTCTATTATACATAAATACTTTGATACATAAGCATAGAATATCAATTGTAGTATATATTAATTATTTAGAGATATAACTAATAGTGGATATTACAGATAAATTAATGTACAAAGGTCAACTATTATAATTTATAAATTTCTTTATATGCAATATCCATAATAATATTTTGAAACTTTTTCTTGTTATATAAAAAAATTATATCAAGGTATACTCACTGAGTCAAGCTTAAAATCAATATATTAACTTAATCAGGCTTAAAACAAAATTCAATTCATGCCTAATTTAGCTAACTAGTTCGTTTAACCCAAATAGACCCAAATGAACCTTAGTAAGTTAAAATCAAATTAATTTAAAATTAAATCAAATTGAACATTCCAAATCACTTAAAATAGATAATTGAACCCAATTCAGCTTTTTTGGGTCTAATTGCCTTAGCTAATGAACCCAAGTGAACCTAAATTGATCCAGTTAGGTCATTTTAAGCCAAATCCAAAAATTAGCCCAAACTAATTATAGCCAACCAATCCTAAATACTCCAAAGAACTCATTAAACATGATTGAAGCTCAATTAAAATTCAAATAAAATTAATGGGGTCACTTGACTGAACTTGACCAATTTAGGTTTAATTGAGTTAGATGCACTCAAACAAAAATTAATGGATTTTGGCCTTGAATTATGGACAACTCGTGGCTTTCGCAAGTGAGGAGGGAGATGATCTCCTCGTCGTTTATTTCCTATGATTAGAATCAACAGTCATGATCTTTGATCAAACATTTGGGATTAATCTTGCATCCCATTACCAACTACATGGGGAGTGACGCATCATAGGAAGTATATAATTTTAGGTTTTAAAAATTATGAAAAATAACTTAGAATTTTATGAAATAAAAAAAAATAGTCATAAAAATATGAATGTCCCCTCAATGTAATCAACATCCCTAGAGGAATCCAATGAATTTAAAAGCCATGCAACTTATTGAATATTTTTAGAGTAATTTAAGTTTGATTAAACAACAAAATTCTTTAATCACTTTTATAAAATTAATCCAAACTAGCTAAAATTTTAGGGACTATATGTTCTTCTCTATTTATTAAATAAGTTTTAAGTCATATAGACAATTGGATTATAAATTATTAACTTATGAAGTGTATTGAGTAATTTTCAATAAATAATTAATTAAATTTTTAAAAAATTACAAAATGCATCTGAATGGCTCAAAACACTTTTATAACCAATAACAAATTTAAGAAAACTAATTAAAGCCTTTAAATCACATCAAACCATAAAATCACTAACTTAGAATTGAATTAAACCTTAATTAAATAACCTAATTTAGCTAAACTTAAAAATTTCATAGAAAATAAGCCATTAAATTAAAAATTACAGTTAACTCCACTTCGAATTTAAATTTCATAGAGAAATCTAATGGTAAAAAAACTTAAAATTTTATGAACTACTTTAGAATTAATTTGAGTTTTACTAATAAAGATGATTCCTATATTACTCCTAAAATACAAATCCAATTGTGTTAAAATTTTTAGGGCACATACCTAATATAAAGTTTTGCTTGCTATGAAAATTTAAAGTCATTCAAAGGTCTCGATTAAAAGTTATAATTTTTGAAACATATTAAGATAATTTAAATAAATAATTAATATAAATAAAAATAATTATAAAAGTACAGGAAAATAATTCAAAACATCTTTATTCAATTACCCCATGTAAAATTCTTAGGATCACTAGATTTGCTTAAATCTTAAAATCATCAACTTAAAGTTAATTAAATATCAAATAATTAACCTAAATATACTTGAACTTCAAAAGTTCATAAAATAGTAACCATTCACTTAAAAGTTACAAGTAATGACACTCTGGAAACAACATCTAGAGAGGAGCCTATTGAATTCAAAATCATCAATCTTTGTTTAATATTCTAAGAATAATATTACTTTTTTTGAAAAAAAAGTTATCTTAATTAGTCATAAAATAATCAGTGAGTAAATTAAAACTTCTAGGGCATGATTGTAAGATTCTATAGTTCACATAAAAATTTCAAATTAGTTTAATGTTTGGATTGAAAGTTATTGATTTTTCTAATCATATTAGTGAATTTAATCAAATAATTCATTATAAAATTCTGAAAATTATGAAAATATCATTATTAGCATAAAACCCTTTCATTATCAAAGGGAACTTAAAAAATTATTTCATCTTCTAGGTATGACTAAATCATAAAACTCACTTAATTAGAGCTTATGAAAAGATTGAAATTTATTTAATTAGTTTCATTAGGTTAGAACTTTAAAAATTCAAAAAAGTACTAAGTGAAAAATTATAATGACCCTTCTCTAGATTCAACATCTAGAGAGAAAATAAACAAAAATAAAAACTCTAACTTTTATTATATATTTTACTAGTAAAGTGATTTTTATTAAAAATAAAATTTCTATAATTACTAAAATACATGATTATTCAACTAGAAAATTTTAAAGCATCATCAAGAAAGCACTCATTAAGTTTTGTAGATACGAAACAATTAATGCAAGAAGACCCAAGTCAACTTCAAATAATATTATATTTGTTGTATGTTTATGTGCTCGTTTCGGGTTGCTCGGAAGAATCTCAGTTGTTAAGCATTTCTTTCATTATTTAATTGACACTTCTAGATTAAGTTTGTGGTATCCTAAAAATTGACTTTCATGTGACTTGATTGCTTATTCTGAAGCTGACTTTATAGGATGTAAAGTAGATAGGAAAAGCACATCAGGAACATGTCAATTTTAGGATCATCCTTAGTATCTTAGTCATCTAGAAAATAGAACTTTGTTGCTCTTTCAATTGCTAAAGCTGAGTATATAATTGTTGGAAGTTGTGTTGCTCAAGTTCTTTGGTTGAAGCAACAATTAGAATATTTTAGAGTTACACTAGATTTCATTTCTATTAAGTGTGACAATACTAGTGCAATTTAATTGACAACAAATCCTATCCAACACTCTAAAACCAAACACATAGAAGTTATACATCACTTTATCCAGGATCATGTGAGTAAAGGTGATGTGAATATTGATTTTATTAGCTTAGAGTTACAAATTACGGACATTTTAACTAAACCATTACCTGAAGAATGATTTTGTACCTGAGACGCATATTAGGCATGTTAGATCCAAGCATGTAATTTTATTACTATTCATGGTTAACTTTTTTTTATCAAAAGGGGGAGAAAATAGCATGTTGGTTTTCTTTCTTTTTATGATGCATAGTTTTAGGGGGAGCCTTTTCATGTTATATACTCATGTTATATTCATGCTTTATTATTGTTAAAAATGTTAGATGCTTAAACTTTTGTTTATTTACTTGCTATAAATTTTTTTAATGCAAATTATATTTTCAAAGGTTGATGAAAGGTCACTTTGCACCTTCATCACTATTTAACACCAACATATGTTTGTAATCATCAAAAAAGGGGAGATTGTTGACTCCATGAACCCCATCTCATATTTGATTAATTTTGATGATAACAAAGACATAATAAATTGCTACTGATTAAGTTAAATTCAAGTGTGGAGGAAAAATTCTTCAGCTCCTGGTTCTTCAATTACATCAGATTGCTAAAATTGCTGGACATGGAATGGGTGAGAATTTTTCTAGGAATTACTATATTTAGGTAAATGGAAATCTCCTTAAATAATTTATTCTTTTTAGACTCATTACTCTAAAATTATTTATATTTTCTATATTCTAATATTGCAATTATTCAATAAATTATCCATTTTGGATAGTATGAACTTAATGCATGTTATAAGTTCCATTAAATGTGTGCTCAAGCAAGATAAATTATGTTTAAATTTTATTAAATTTGATCATAATTTTTAGTGCATAAAAGTTGATTTTTCTCAAAATTATCCTTTTTCCTCATGTTCTCTCTCCTATTATTCTTTCTTATCTCTCTTATTATCATTTTCATCTTAACATTACTTTGGCCGAATTTTTTAATGCATTTTGTGTAATAAATTGTGTGAAATTAATTCAAAACATTTACATATCATTTTCCCACATTTTTCATATTTTAAAATTCATTTATTTGAATTTTTGAATTTAAATTATTTTTGAATTATTCTTTAATTCAAACTTCTTCATGCATGACATGTACTTGCTAAATCAAATCATTTTTTTATGGAATATGTTGAACGTCCCAAGCATGATTACTTATTATTATTGAAGTATAATTAATCTATTTCAAGCTATTTTAAATTTAAATTCAAATTAGCCTTCTTTTTCAAAATAATTCCTTTCCTTTTTTTCAATTTGACCTATTTTAGGAAAGTTTATGGTAGACCAGCCATTATGCTTTAAATTTAATAAATTTATATAAAATTTAAAACACTTAATAAATATAGAATAGAATCGGCTTTGATTTAAATTAATTCATGCATTATTTTGAGAATTTCCTATTTAGGAAACCCCTTTGGCTGAATTTTTTGAAGTGATATTCCATGGATTTATTTTATTCAAAACTCCCTCTTTCATACCTAAACTTTCTTGGCCAAATTTCCTATGGGAATTCCTCCACCCTTAACCATAAATCACATAGCATACATTCCATATTGGGTTTAAACAACTTTGTATAGGAGCCTATGGAAGATCTCTTTGGTGAATCCCCTCTCTTTTGAATTTGAAATTCAAATTGATGCCAAATTAGTTTTCCTCTCATTGGATCAGTTTTTGGCCAAACCTAGACTCCTCCCCCATCTATTTAAGAGCTTTGTTTCAACTTGAAAAAGGTTTCAAAAAGTTAAAAACTCTTTCTTGCTCTCTTGCTCTCTTGCTCACATTTGGCCAATTCTTGCTAAAGCATCTCTTGGAGATTTTTGGTGGTTCAATATGTGTACTTTTTTTGAATAGTATCAGGTAAAATTTGATGATGTTTAAGATGATGTAATAGTAAAAAGAATAAGATGATGGCATTGTCCACCTAGTTTAGGTTGTGAGCCTTAAAGAAGGTTTTAGATGGGGAGTGAGTACTTAAGTGATGGATGGCTCAACATTAAAGTTAACTATGCTGTAGAAGGTGATGTAAGAATAAATTAGAAGCAATTTTAATAATGGATTAAGAAGAAACTACTAGATAAAGATTAATCCCACTATGAAAAGATTAAGCTAGGCCACCAACACTATGATAAAGAGAAATAAATTCTCCAAAATAATTTTATCATTTGAAAATTGAGAATTTTTATTATATAATATCCCTTTCTATAGAAATTATAATGACCACCATTCAAAAATAAAAATAGAAAAATATTGGCTAGAAAAGTGATGGGTGGTCATTAATGGAAGCAAGTGCCAACCATCAACAAATTTATTTTATCTTCCATATTTTTAATAATAGATAATCTATACATATTTCAAAAGTTAAAAATTATAATTTCTATAATTTAAATCGATAATTAAAATAAAAAATTTTAAAAATAATTATTTTTTTAGTTGGTCTCTTGTGATAGGTCTTAATTGGGCACTTTCTTTGACTCTTGTTTCGGCTCTTATAATTTGATATTTACTCTACTTTCTTGATTCTCATGATATTATACATCAAATCCTTCAACCTTATTTGAGCTGTACTCTATATTGTTAAATTTCAACTAGTCTTTTATGAATCAAGGAGCAAGTATCTCCAAGACAGTTCATGTCAGACATGTATCTTCTATAAGTAGTCTAATATTTCAATGAACCAAAAATTCATGATCATTATAAGAGTTTATGAGTGCTTCCTTAGTAATATTATAGTCACCTTCTAAGAAGGTAGGTGACGATAAAGGATTCTATAGTCGGATACCTATATCTCATGCAAAAGAGTTAGATTTAATAGGTGAAGGTTTGCTAACTCATTTATATGATAAAATATCTTCAATAATTACAACAATATGAAAGAGAATATTGAAAAATAAATCAAGGTAATAAACATTAATTATAATTTTATAAGAATTTTGAAATGGCCATAAGCTTGTGCACTTAATTTCTTATATTTAGTAGTTTGATAATGCTAAAAAATGATGCAACTTAAAATATGATTTCCCCCTTTATAATTTTTTTTTGTTAAATGATTATGATTTATTTTAGAAGCATAATTTATATTACATATAATAATTTTCTCTCTTATATCTTCAAAAAGGCCTTAAAAGTCTTCCATAAATAAAAATACTATTTCAGAAAATGCAAGAGATGGTAGCTTTGTTATGTTAATTAAATGTCTTGAGTGTTGAATAAAAATTATCTCAAAAAATCATTATATTCACCATAGCTAAAGCATCAACAATTTGTTTTTAATTTCATATTTATCTTTAAGAAAAAAGGATTAGTTCTTATAACCCATTTATCATGCTTATGACTTTTAGCTACGATCAAGTGTTGTAGAATTTTAAGGCATAATTGTCTAAGTTAAGAATAATTTTTTTATGTAAAATATAATGTCGCTAAAGTCATATTATTTGAATTATAACAATTCTAACTCCTAATGCATCATAAATCACTTCAAAAAAGTTCGAAAGTTGAAGGATTTGGACCAAAGTAATTAAAACCCTAATTTGATCTAAGGCCCTTTGGGTAGCAGGTTTCAACAAAATGTATATAATTTTAATAAAGCAATGATTAGTGGCATAGAATTAAAAGTCCTTGAAGTATTTCTTATAAAAAGTTGCTAACCCATAAAAGCTTTTAAATTAAGTACAACTTTTAGGTGATGGCTAATCTATGTGTTTTTTAATTTTTTAGGGATAAAGGTTAAGTCCAACAGTAGACATAATAAATTCTAGAAAAATTACTTTAGGTTATTGAAAAAAAGACTCTTTTCTTAGTGATCTAAAGAGTTATTGGAGGTGTTTTTGATGTTCACATTCACTATAACTAAAAATTAGAATATCAACAAAATACATAATTAAAATTTTACCTATATAGGGTTTAATCATGCCATTTTTTAATCTTATAAATTTACTATGAGCATTTAAGAGTCCAAAGGGAATAATAAGAAATTTGTAAAATCCATTAGGATGTTTAAAAGTAGTTTTTCACTCATCTCCTAATCTAATTCGAATCTAATGTAACCACTTTTAAAAATAAGTTTAGAAAACAGTTTTCCCTTTAGACTAAAACTAATATATCATATAATTGAATAATAAGAATTCTATATTTGATGGTAATTTCTATTTATTACCTGACTATTAGCATACATTCGACATGTTTCATCTTTCTTATGAGTTAATAAAGTTTAGACTGCACATGAACTAAGACTCTCATAAATAAAACTTATTTTTATTAATTCTTCAACTATTTATTAATCTTAGCATGTTTTGTAAGGTTCATCCTATAGTGAGGAAAGTTGAGAAGTTGAGATATGAGTATGAGGTCAATGACATGCTATGTGTCTTTAAGATGAGAAGTTCATCGAGAAGCTCATCAGGTGTAATATTATTGAAATTTGAGAGAAGGAAAGAGACTATAGCATGTATGTGAGTCTTATTAGAGTTAAAAGTAAATTATTTTTACAAGCAATAAGTGACAGAAGATTGGATTAGAAAATTCATTTCATAAGATTATGAAACCCATGTCCTCTTGGTTGGAGTCAAAGAAGAAGGAAAAATTGATGTTTAGTTAAGAACTTAAGAAATTGGGATTTAACTTCATCTACATCTAAATTTACTTACAATATTACAATTTCTCAATCAACCCATAAATCACCTTTTGAAATAGTTTACTACTCATGCATTTTTTTGATTCAACATATATATTTACATATGATCTTCATAGCCTTCATGAATACATAAAAAATTAACTATAAGTATGAAATGATAAGTATGCTAAACAAAAGAGTAAAAATATATTTGTTTTAAAAAAATATGATATAGGTGATTATGTATTGCTATGTATCCATCCTGAGAGATTTCTAATCACCAAGTATAAAAGTTACAAGAAAGAGCTCGTGAGCCATTTAAAATTATTAGAAAACTTAGCACTAAAGCTTTTATTTCTGAATTGCCCTCTCACATATTTTTTAATCTAGTTTTATATAAAAGATCTAATATCTTTTAAAGGAGTTACCCAACCTCTAAATTTACACGATGATATTTTTGTAGGAGAAGATATAAATCATTTACAATTAACTATCCAACCGACATTCTTTGAAGTGAAGGATGTCATCACAACTAAAGCACCATCAAACAATAGCGCTGATCAAAGGTTCCTAAATAGGTGGAAAGACAAACTCTTAAGTTAGGATACTTGAGTGACTTTGGATAAGATACAGAGCCTTTTCCTAGAACTTCATAAAGACCTCTAGACTTCTAACTCTTCAGACAAGATCTCTTTGAAGCCCAAGGGAATTGATGTAGAATGTTAAGGGAGGAAAAGAGCCATTATAAGGTCCCAATCCAAAAGTCAAAACTTATGAAACTTATGTTATCTTTTATATGTTAAGGTATTTTATAATTGTGTCTCATATGTTGTATTATGTAGGAAATAATGTATTTAGACATATTTTAAGTGTTGTGTAGGAGTTGTAGTCAAAATTATTGAGTATTTAAGTGTTAAATCATATCAGCATTCTGATGCCAAAGCACTACAATTGATACTTTTTATAGTGAAAAAACAGAGAAGTTGCAACCTAGGAGCTAGCTTATGGCGTCTAAGAACTATGAGATGACAAGTTTCAATTTTATGTTATATTTTAAGTAGTTATCTTGAAGGGACACACCCTTTGGAGTCATGTAATCTATTTAAATATTTATTCTAGCATAATGAAATAATTTCAGACTATTTGTGCAAAATTTTGAGTGAAAACTCATATGTTGAAGCCTTGTGGTCGGCCATAAAAAGGATTTGATGATCTCTTGCTCTCATTCTATTTTGGTAAGTAAAACTTCGCATCTCTTCCACTTTGATGAGTGAAAGATCCGGAGCACTCCTTCTTCCTCCTGTCACTGAGACTCGTCATGACTACACCAAAAAGACTGTATGAGGAAATATAAAATTATATAATTTTTTTTCTTCTTTATATCCTTCCTAGTAAAAAATTTCACTCTAATAATGTGGAAATACATTATAGTTTAAGGCACACCAATAAAAGAGAAGTGACATTTAAAGTTTTGTTATGAAACACTGCCAATCCATTTTCACTCAATCAATTATAAAGTAGAAGATATATAAAATGTTATATAGAATGAAAGCAAATTATATATTAATTAAAATACTATACAAAAGCTATGCAACAACCTATAAGTGTATAATTATAAAATGTATAATGCACATACATTGTATCAACATTAACACAAATAAAAGTGTAAGTGATTAACCATAATCTAAAGATGATATTGACATTAAAAATCATTTTGTAGTCACATGCAATCCTACAAGTGACACCATGCAAGATGATTGTGGTTTATATAAATAGTCAAACTGATTGAGTGATTAATTTTTTATTAAACACAATATTAATATAAATAACTACTATCTTAATTAATTCAAATAAATAAATTACTTTAATAGTTATATAAACACACAAAAATAGTGATGACTAAATGATCAAGCTAATGTGGGTGATTGAATTATAAGCATAATTAAATGAGATTATTTCACTACCCAAGCTTGTAAGATTAATTTATTTAAACACCAATGGTTACATAGTGTGATCAAAGGAAAATATATGGTTGTCATTATAATACAAGGATAGATATGATAAAAAATAAATAATTAGAATAAAAAGAATAAATTACTTGCTTTAGCACTAAAGCATAATGGCCTATAAGCATGAATCATCACATAAACATGAGAAATTCGGTTATTAAATAAACATCAAAAGCAAGCATGAATCACCACATAAACATGGGCTTGGGTCCTATTGACTCTTTACTCAATACTCATTCTACTGAGAGGCTTAAGGTTAGCCATTTCATTACGCATAACACTTGGGATGTAGCTCAATTAGTATCCAATGTACCCAATGTGATCATTGACAAAATCCTTAATATTAATCCAACACCCAATAAATCTGACCAAATCCTATTTAAAAATTCCTCCTCTGGAGATTTTGTTTTCAAGGATGTGTGGCATGCATTCAGACATAAGAGTCAAGAATCTTTAGTTTTTTCTAAAATCTGGAGTAATTCTATCTTTTCATCTTTCGGTTCTAACTTGGCATATTTTAAAGCACTATATTCCTGTTGATGCCACTCTCCTTAACAAAGGTTTCCATCTTCCCTCCAAATGCCAATGTTGCTTTCACATTGAAACTGTGGATCATGTCTTCATGAATGGCCCTATTGCTGCTAAGGTTTGGAGCTGGTATGATAGTATGTTAAATACTCTCCTCTTTGATGGATCCCTCTCTATCTTGCATCTTCTTAAAATTTTCCTTTCTTATACACCGAAGGGTCATCTCAAAGGTGTCGCTACTACTCTTTTGTGGTATATCTGGTGGGATAGAAATGATGATAAGCATTGTGGCATTCCTATGAACTTTCACCGTATTATTGCTAGAACTAAATGTAAAATTACTTCTCTTTATAAAGCTAACCTCCTTACTCCCTCTAGCTTCAAAGGATTTAAACATTTGGCTCATAATCTTGGGATTAATCTCCCCTCTTTTGAGTTTGGGTATACTCAAAAAATTATATATTGGATAAAGCCTAATTATCACATTAAGGTCAAACCGATTGATCAGTTTTTAATGGCCTTTATGGTTGTGGAGGAATTTTAAGAGACTATAGAGGTAAGGTGATTGCTGATTTTGTTGTTCCTTTAAGACCTTGTTCTGTTCTTTTTGCTGAGCTTTATGGTCTTCACTATGGAATTATTGTCTGCATTCAGAAAGGATTCAAGAAAATTTGGTTTGAAATTGATGCTCTCCTCCTTTGGAATTATTAAAATTGGGAGCTCATGGCAATGTTGAATTTTTCTATGTTCTTAATCATATGAGGAGGCTTCTTGCCACTCTTGACTACCATATTTCTCACACCTATTGGGAAGGCAACTCCTGTGCTGATTTCCTTACTCATTGGGAGTGCAAAATCCTCTTTTGTGAGTTTATTCTCCAATGATAATATCCCTTCCCTCTTTTGGGGGATTGTGAATTTAGATAAAGTGGGATTGCCTTATGTCAGAAGCCTTTAATTTTATAGTATTGCCTATCTATTTTAGCCTTTTGGTTGGGTGGGGGTTTGCCTCCCTTCTTCGGCTTGTGTGTTGTTTTTATCCCATCTCTAGTTTGAATGGTATTGGGGTGCTACGGACTAGTCCTAATTGGATTGTTTTAATGTTATATTTGGGTTATGTTATTATTGTATCATTTTCTGTATTTCGTGCATTTTTGAAGTATCCCTTTGTAGCCTTTTTCTGGTTGTATTCCAAGGTTCTAACTCCAATTGTTGTATAGCTTTTCTTGTCCTTATATATGGGTTAAATGTCCTCCTGTTTGGCATTGTTCTCTTCCTTCATTGTCAGGAATTATTTCCTTTTTTCTTTTGTGATTTGCTAGCTATTTCGACATTTCCTATATCATTTTTTTCTGGGTATGGCTTTCGGTCTGTAGTAGCCTGGAAGTTGTGGTAGCTATTTTGTTCTCTGATGTTGTGCGGTTGGATGCTATTTGGTCAATTAAGGTGTTTGCTTTTAAGCTTTCCTATTGTGAAAGTTTTAAGCCTGGTTTGAGGGCTTTTTTTGGCCTGTATTTTATCATCTCATTATGGCTCTATTGTATGAATGTTCTCACTACTTCTGTTATGTTGTGTTCTTTTGGAACCGTTTATAGCTGGCTGCATTCATGCAAGCATGTCCGATTTTGGATGCTTTTATTTTTCCTGTTGACTAGGTTCGAATTTTATCGTTGTGGTGTGAAACGTGGGGGGTTGTTGCGGGCCAGTATTCTGATATTTGTTGGCACTATTTGGGCTTTCCTATTGATAAAGGAATGATGTCCTTCTTCATCCTTTGTATCTATGTGGCTCTCTATCCCCTGTGAATGTGGCTGGCCTTGCTATATTGGGTTATACTGCTCTTTTGGACCACACGATCTTCCAATGGATGGTTTATCTCCCCAGGTTTGTAGGCTATGATGGATGGTTGAGTTCACCCCTTCTTTGGTTGGTAGTAGCATGTCTGTTGTATCCCTTCCATTGGTGTTGGATGGTGGTCACAGCTTCCCCAAGTTGGTGTGAGTGTCCCGGAGCTTTTTTCTACAACTCTCTGTTTTCTCTCACTCTTTATTTTATTCCTTCGATTTAACTCATGTCATTTTAATGGTGCTAACTTTCTTCTAGATGTTTTTTGATTTCTTCTGTGTCATTTCTTTTTAGGTATATACTTCTTGACCTCACATTCCTTTGCTTTTGGCTATTACTTTGCGTTCTTTTGCTTTCCTTGGTGTTTCTTTTCTTTTACTATGTGTTTGATGATTCACTCTCTAGGATGAGATTCTGAGTTTATCCCCTCTTAAGGACCTTGTAACTCTTTTTTTTAGCAATAAAATTTCCCTATATGGGGTTCCCAAATATATATATATATATATATATATATATATATATATATATATATATATATATATATATATTTATTTATTTAAAAGAAAATTTAATAGTTACAATTAAATTACCCCATACAATTCCTTTCATTACTTTGGTTTATGTATGCAATCATATGATCCAATTTATAATAATGTACTACAAATCATCCTTTTTTTTTTTTTTTTTTTTTTGAGGAAATTTGTATTTTATTGCCACAAAAAAAGGTTACAAGGTCCATAAAGGGGATAAAGAAACTACTACTCAAAGAGCTACAATAGCATAAGGAGTAAATCCCAACTAAGTACATCAAAGCAAAACCATAAAGAAAACAAAAGAGACAAGATGATAAACATAATAAGCTAAAGAAGAGATAATACAATGCTCGATGGTTGTAATAGTACTTGGAAAATGGAGCAAACTGCAAACCATTTGAAATCTCATGAACAATGGAGAAATTTAATCCATGGAGCCTTTTTCAACCTCAAAAAAAAACTAAACAAGCAGTTTAAATACAAAAGAAGTTTGATCCAGTTAGATAGTGCAGACAAATATAATTGAATGCGGGATAAATTGGAATTGATAGTGAAGAAGAGGGATAAAGAAGGCTCCCTCATTCCACACAATTTGGGGCAATTCATTAATAGCATCCAAACAGAAGGATACCACAAAATGCAAAATCCTCACGACCATCCCATCCCACAAACTGTATAGGGCTATTAGAGGTCATTTGAGACATCATATATCAAAGGACAAAGACAATCGAGGCAGTGCCCCAACCTGAGAAAGAAAGAGAATCGAAAATGAAAGTGATTCAATTCCAACACAATCCAAATACTATTAAGCTGAGAAGCGTGGGATGAAGTGTAGAACAAGGTCTGAGAGACTCCCAAAATATTGGGTGCACTTAGCTTGAGAATCCCAAACACCAAAATTCCATATAAGGTGAAACAGAAGGCTCCACGGATCAGCCAAACAAACCGTAAGCCCCAAATAAAGGAACGGAGAGAGACAAATGAAAAGCAAGCTTGACTAGTGATTGAAACCGAGCCATGGAAAGCTCAAAATCAGTCACCAAAATGCATGTAATAGGGTAGCCCATTCCAACAAAACCAGAAGACATATACATCGATTAATAGCGCAACCAACATTTTAATGTCTCATTATATCTATTAGAATCCAAACACTAACAACCCATATAAAATTCCATAAGGTCTATGAAGGCTCCGCAGTTAAACAGCAATCCCAAATTAAAGGAACCGGCCACAATTAAAGAACAATCATAAAATCTAGCGGTGGATAGAACCGGAATAAACATGCGCCAAATATAAAGGCCGGATTAAACAAAGAATTAACCATATAGCTGAAGGTCAACCGTAAACATACACGAAATAGGATAGCCAGTCAACAAACCAAAATAACAAATATACCGATTAATATCTCAGACCAAACAATACCAAAAGCTTATCTTGACCATAGGATGCACTTGCAAATACATTAGATCTCCATCAGCCATCACTGAAGCAAATTTGTAACATAATCAACTTATTTTTTGGCACCCAAACTAGTTTAGGTCCGTTAATTTATTTAATCACTTTTATATATGCAAGAAAAAAAAAATCATACCTTTTATTGTTGAAGAAAATGATATTTATAGAATATTTCTTTTCCTATACGAGCACTTTTATATTATGACTAAATAAATATATTCTATAAATATTTTACAGTGCTAGCATAAGCTTTTATATAATTTCTTAAATTTAATTTGAAATTTATTTATAGCTCAACTACTTGCTTGTTTTAATTTCATGATTAACTTTGACAATACTTTACTAATAGTGGAAATTAAATTTAATTGATAATCTCAAAACAATTTATGTTCTAAATTTAATTTTTCCATCTAAAAATGGAGCTTCATCTTTTTCTTTTTCTCTCAATATATCTTCACAAGCATTTTGCAAATGATTTTTTTATGTATTAATGAGCTTTCCTTTATGAAATAATTCCCATTTCCAAAAGGTACCTTTACAAATTTCACATTCATGCATTCATGCCACTCAATTAAATGACTACACCTTTATTCTAGAAAATAACTATCATTTTTCTCATTCACTAAAGAAGCATAATTTGTCTCCATTATATATACAAACCTCTCTAAAATGTGTTACAAAAATATTAACGAAGAAAATAATGGAAGACATAATGGGCATCTCAATGCTCACTCCAGGCGAAAGGTGGTTGAAGATAACCGTGGATTTGACCTCAAGTTCTTGGTGGTGAGGAGAATAGATTCCTCGGACCTTTCAGTTGGACAAAACAACTTACGCTTGCTTAATGATTCCAACGAAGACATTTTCGTTCAAAACCTCACCGTGGATGAAAAGTTAGATGCTTGGAAGACGTGTGGTGGGCTGAATGTGTCGGTCTACATCGAAAGTGGGTGGAGAGCGGAGCTGCTACTATCATGAAAATATCCACAGCTTAAATATCTCAATTCTCTCCAAGCCTGACATTACTTTCTATGTATGATGCAACTTTATACAAGATAGTTGTTTTCCATATAAAATAGCCCTCTAGTTATTATTTTTTATTAAATTAAATATTCAGAAATAGTTGTATTAAAACATTCATCTATTAAAATGTTTTATTAATCATTATTAATTAAATGTATTATACATATTGTTTCTTATATACATTTAAAGAGATTTTTTATTGTTTGCTCTTATATTTCAATATATATATATATATATATATATATATATATATATATATATATATATATATATATATATATATATATATATATATATACATGTGTGTGTGTGTGTGTGTGTGTGTGTGTGTGGATGGATTAATTGATTGATGTACATTATAATTTGACAAAACATTTTATTTTGGCACTTTTTATTCCAAATAGAGACTCTATAACAAAATTTAAGCAAATTGGAGAGTTTACAATAAATTGTTTTAAATAATTATTGCTCCATTGATGTATCAACTTGAGAAGATTAAAATTATGGCTAAAGAATAATTGCTTGCTTAACTACCTTTAGTGGAGGTCCAGATATTTTCTAGTAATTTTTTAAAGGGTGAAATCATAAGCATGTAGTGGTTGTATATGATTGTAATTGACTATTAAGCTTCTTGAACTTAAATTGTATCATAGAAACAACCAAACCTTAATGATCCCTAAATCTAGGTCATATCGATGATTTTGAACCAAAAAGATTAATTGTTTAACCATATCTTTTTCATAGAATTTTAATCATTAAATCATAATGAATTGGCCCTAATTGACCATTGAACTTGGCTAGGATCTCTTTAATTGCTTAGCCTAATAAGGCCTAATTAAGATAACCTAATCCTTTCCATCGATTAAATTACTTAAGTTAGCCTAATTAGGCTATTCCTTCCAATAGGCCTATAGAGTAGCCTAACTAGATCCTTTGATCCAAGTTAGCCTTAATGGTTTATTTGACTTTGTTAGACCAAAATCATTAAATTTGCCAAATTGACTAAATGAAAGGTCTTAAATTAGTTTCAATAGGTAAACTATAAATGAATTAGCACTTAATAACTCTTGATGATAAGGCCACACTTAGCATAAGTTGGCCAATTTGAATTTCATTAGAAATTTTGACAAATTTATCCAAATTGAGCCTAATCAATAATCAAAATCTATTTTAATTTACTAACACTAATTGACTTAGGCATAATTAATCATTAATTAACACTAAAGTGGTTAATTAGTTCAACTAATTAATTCAATTAAATCTCTTGGACCAAATCAACAAAATTGATGAAATTGACTTCAACAAAACTCTCTCTTTGACCTAAGAGGATTCATTATTTTCCAAATTGACCGATATCCTTTTGGTTAAGCTAATTTAACCCAATTAAATCAATTTAACACAATTGAACTTATTAAAAATCTATTTTGTCATCTTTAGTCAAATGCCTCAATACCACACTTGCATTAACTAATTTGGCCCTTACTTTGGCCCAATTTTCCCACTTCACCCATAATAAACCTATATTTCGACCAATTGAAGCAATAAAGAAAAAAAATGATCATATTAACTCAATTGACACAAACTAATTTGATTATTAAATGTTCTTAAGAGGCTAACACATGATATGACTCTAAAATTCATTGACTCAAAGTTGGTCCAACATGAACCCAAGTTTGACAACCTTGAACCTATTTGATTCGTTTAAATTACACAAATTGTTGGACTTAATAGATCATAGGACTTTTAAAGGTTTCCCATGTGTGAATCACAATTGAACTAATTCAATTAACCCCAACGTTTAAATAGGGACAATTAACCCAAGTTGACCTAATTTAAATTAGTTAAGTTCAATTAAGCTAAAACACTTTAAACAATGAAGATAGATAAGCTAATTAAGTCAAGCCATTGCTTAATACCCTAAAATAACTAAATCAATAAACCTAAACATAGCTTAAGCTATTTAAACGTGGGTAAAAGGTAATTAGTGGGTGATTAGTCTATTTTAAAAATAATTAAGCTAAGTCAAGCAAAAGACTAATTTCTTCCTACATGGATTCTCTTAGGGGATAAGGACCATCTACTTAATTGCTAAGCTACTAAGTGGTAGTAACTAGCCATGGTAGAGGAGAACTCATTATTCCCTTTCCTTTATTTCTTGGAGGTAAGAAAGAGTGGAAAAATAAGAGAGGGTGGCCCCTCCTTTTAAAAAGAAGAGAGAAAGAGATTATTGGTTAATTGAGTTAGTTTTATCTACATCATAATTTTGATCAGATATTCAATATGTTATGGACATATGATTTATTTTATATCTATATCGTAATTGCAATATGATTTGTACCATAATTATAGAAAACCTACCTTGATCCTAAAAAACATCCTAACTTCAAGAGATTATTGGTTATTTGATTATTTTTCTTAAAGAAATTAAGACCATAAGTGTTGAAGGTTAAGATAACCATTCATATTGGTATCAAGAATCAGTATTATTATTAACAATATGAGTGACATCTAAGTCAGTGTTGTGAGCATCAAGGTTGATATTGATGATATCAAACATTAATTCAATGAGGATCAACATTGTTGGTGACAAAATGAATCAACTTTATTAGTGATGGTTCATCGATGTTGTTAGCGAGGATAATTGATAAAGCTAGTGGTCATTAACACTAGTATCAATAAAATACATCAATCATATTGGATATTGTGTGCATGAATGTTATTGGCGATGATATGGGATGAAGTTGGATATAACTTTGTTTAGAGTAATAGTTGAAAGAAATTTATGATGGATGCTTCAAAAAGCTTACAAAGAAGATTGCTTACCCTAAAGAGAATTTCAACCTTCTGAAAGCTCTGAACCAATAGGTTTTATTTTTTATAGACATAGCATACACTAATAAACCTGTATGTGAATATAAGGTTGCCCTCACAACAAATGATAAAGAGGTTAATTATATGACAAATACCCTTAGAAAAAGTCCTTAGTCATATGCTCTGCTTGATAATCCATTGTACATTGACTTTTTCACTAGATATGGTTAACTTAGGTAAATAAAATGCTCATTATGTCATGATCGATGAATAAACTAGATTGTCTAGTGCTCATTAATTTTTTTCTGAAGATGAAGATTAAAAGGCTTAAATATTATTGGTCCTTAATGTTTCATGACTACACTATTAAAAATCTCCATTGTCAAATTGAAATTTATTTAAAACATTTTCAAACTCTTGCCAGCTTATTTGTAATAGGTTAAAATCAAGCCCAATCTTTAAAATCTAAACCTTAGACTTTGTTGGCCCAACTATTCGACCCATTTACCTTTCCTTGGGTCTAAATCAAACTCCATACATTAGAATCCCCATACTTGGTCACCCTAAGTAGTGGATCCCATTAGGTTAATCTTAGTTCAATCTTAGGTCAATCTAAAACCCAACTAGGGAAACTTCAACATAATCCATAGGGTATACAACTTTAGCCAAACCTACTTTGATCCTAGAATTCTTCCTACATAATCATTGGTTGGCTTGGTACTCTTAGGTTAAGCCAATTCATGGTCAAATAAAGCATCGGTTAAATGAGTTAACCCATTAAAGCCCATATTTATTATCAAACCATATAAAATTAAATTCTTGAAAGCAAATCTTCATACTGGGACAAAATCTTAGACCACTCATAAAAACTCTTAATGTCATACCTAACATATCTTTTGGAGTTAGTCAAGCTTATATGTCCAAGTGACCCAATAATGATTCATTAAGGGTCATAGTAAATACCTTAATAGTTCATTCATTTGAACAAAAAAAATGCTTATTAAGACCATTAAGTTCATTTAAGCTTAGATCTACCAAATCAACTATATCTGCCTTATAACTTATACATTTCCAAACACTTTTGGGGGTTGTCCAAGCAAGAATAGCCCCTATTAGGCTAGCCCCCAACTTGAACTAAGCTAACCTTATCTCCCTAAATGGACCTAATTTTAAAATTGAACAAATACACTCAACTAAATGCCTTAGTGATGTAGCACTAACATAAAGATCAAGGATAAGATCACAAACTAAGATATATGTTGACCTCACTTTTGGATTGAGGATTCATCACTCCCATCCTAGGTCTAGGGTTCTTCTAGAAACTTAGATTTTCTCGATGCTAGAATACTTCTAGTGATTAAGGAGATACTAAACCCAAGCCTAGAGACTTGTATAGCATAACCCTAGGCCTAGAGCTTACTTTAGGACAAGTGGGCTTTACCTACCTTAGGGCCTAACCGACACTCATAGCCATCAATTCATTTAAACCTAAACCAAATGATTGAAACCTCAACCCCAAGCCAATCAATTGACCTTGATTGAATTTGGTTTCCAATCTAAGCTCCAAGCTAAATTAATTTGAATCTTAACCCAAGTTAACCCACCTCAATTCTATAACTCCATCCAAACTAATTCAAGTAAACCAAACTCAATTTAATTCTCTCAATCATTCTAACTATCCAATGGAGCCTTTCAACCTATTCCAACACTTGCAATCAAGCTAATTAAATCAATTAAACTTCATTAACCAAAGTTAGCCCATTTGACCTAAAAGGTTCAAATGAGCCAAAACCCGATCGAACCCAAATCAATTATAGTCAAAGCCACCAATCAATTTCAAATTTATCATTGAATTCCAACCATCCAAAACCTCAATTGGTCTAAATTGACATTACCAAACCACTTAACCCAAAGTAACCTAAAAGGCCCAATTAGACCAACATTTAATCAAACTCCTATTGGATCAACCAATCTATCCAATCTCCTCATTGAAGATTGTAGGTCACTATTGAACACTCCACTACAATCAACTAGACCTAAACCAAACCAATTTGGCCCCTTATCCCAAGTTGGCCCAAAGTGACCTAAAAAACTAAATTGGGCCAAATCATGTTCTAAGCTAAATTAATTACAATCAATGACTCTCATCAACTACAAATTGGATATTGAGCATGACTCAACCACCTATAAATCAGTTGAACCTAACCAAGCCAATTTGGCCTCTTGACCCAAGTTTACCTAGTTTGACCTAAAGGATCAAATTAGGCCAAATCAAATTCTAAACTAAATTGAATGAAACCAATGATTTTGATCAATCACCAATTGAATATTGGACATGATCCAATCTTTAATTGGACCCAATTTATCAACCCAACCCAATTGTTTAGCCCAATTTGACCTAAAAGGTCAAATTTAACTAAAATCACTCCTAATCAATTCAAATCAACTCTTCCAATCACTCACAAATGATAAATTGAACATGGAACTAACCCATACTCAAGCCAACTTTATTGATTTAATTGGTCAACATGACCCATTTGACACAAATTGACCCATATGAACCAAATCCAAATTGAATCAAACTAATTACACTAACTCATTCTAAATGATAAATTAAACTTAAACTCCAATTTAACCCAATTTTGTCAAAATGATCAACTTAGCCCAATTGAACCCATTTGACCTAGATGAATCAAATTGAGCCAAACCTAAACAAATTAAGTCTAAACACAACCAAACATGGTATGATTCATCTTGGGGTCACTTACCTGTGCCAACCAATGAACCCGAGTTGGGTCAAACCCATTGAACCAAGCCCTCTCAATGGGACAAAATCCCCATTTGGAAGGGTTCTCCACCTCCCACTCCTTGGAAACCATCTTGGTCCTTTTGGGATAGAGGACCACAACAACCCAACCTATTAAGGTTCAAATTTAAGAGAGGGTGAGTTCACCCATGAAAAATCAATGGTCCACCAAAGGAGGAGTGTACACTCCATAGCAACCCACTACACTCTCTCAATGTCTCACACACATCCACCTCAACAATCCCTTGCTACCTACTTTCGCCTAACTATCACCAAAGTCTGTCTAATCTAAGCCCCTGGTTTAATTGGGGAGAAGAATATACTCATCCCCATCCATTCAAACTCACCAAAGACCTTCTCTAGAGGATTATAAATAGTCTCTAAGCATTCCCTGAGCTCCTTGTACACCCTACCACTGGTGAAACTAAGCTCCACCTAAAAACGAGAGCCCTGTCCATCCAACCTCATCAAAACTCCATGAAACTCAAATTAACTCTTCCCACCCAAGCCTCGATGAATGAAAATGAATCAATTTGACCACTAAGGCATCCTAGACTAACTCGGACATCCATGGTGACTTAGTCCATAGACCGATCGGGAGGCAATCAAGATCTTCTCGGTTTGTCTCTTCTAGACAAAGCTACCTCTATAGTATACCATTGGTCTTTAGCTCCAAAGGAAATAAAAAATCTAATAAGAGATTTAATCATTATGTGTTAATCTTTTTCAAAATGAATTACGATTTTACTCGATTTACACTGTAGGATCACTTTAGATCTCTTCTATGATCATTTTGGATTTGATTTCACTATCAAACAAGCACCGACAAGCTCAGATCGAGCGATAAAAGGAGAACAATGTTCATCCTCTGGTGCTCGTGGGACTATAAATCACCGGTTGTCTATTCTGCATGATTAAAATGGACAGACATTATTTAATCTCATTAGAAATTTTGATTTAATTACTTTGTAGTCATGAGATTAATCTCAACCATCTGACATCAACTTTAAGATGAAACCACATCCATTCACATACAGATGAAATAGTTCATAAGCCATTTATTTTAAATAACCAATACCATGATGCCACATGAAAAGCATTGTCGTGTTAGCATCCACCAATCATTCACTATTAAAACAAGCACCAAAAGCTCTAACAAGCTAAAAGGAACAATGTTCATCCTCGGCTCGTGGACTATAAATCACAATGTCTATTCCCGCATGATTAAAATGGACATACATTATTAATCTCATTAGAAATTTTGATTTAACCACTTTGTAACACAAGATTAATCCAACCATCACATCAATCTTGATGAAACCAATCCACCCGCCTAGGTCAAATTGACAAAAACCTCCGCTAAGTCAAAAGCCCTTTACATTTTAAATAGTCAATACCATGATGCCACATGAAAACCATTGTGTCCATCCAATCTCAAGGTTTAAAATAATTTAATTAGGTTAAATGTAATTAATTAGTCAAAACTTTAAAAAAACATAAATAATTATAGGAAAAATCCCAAAAAAAGCAAATAAACCCATTTGGAAAACTTAAGGAGAATTTAATAAAAAATTAAACTCTAATTATCAAATGAATGAAGCTTAATTAAGATTTGAAGCCTAGGCTAATTACCTTAATTAAGGTCAAATTACTTGGCTAACTAATTCCAAATTTGGCATGTTTATTCTATGGGATTTCCTCTACCTCAATATTTTTCTTTGAATTATTTTAAAACATGTGGTTTGGGAAATTCAAATTTATATCCTAATTACCCCTTTAAATGATTTAATAATTATTAAATGAAGTAATTAATAATTAATGTAAACAATTGATAACATGAATTAATTAGGACCTCAATTGTTTCTAAATGTATTCTCTTTTAATTATGTTTAATAATTAAGGGTAAATTAAGAAATGAAATGTAAATAAAATCAATTTAAGTAACTCAAACCCATTAATCCCTTTATGTGTTTAATAACATGTCAAAGAAATTATGATTTTCCTTTAGTGTGGAAAATAATAAAAGTATCTCCAAATCTTTTCTTCTTTAATTTAATTATTTCAAAGAAGAGCCCATTAGACCCCAGGTGCATTGCCAAATTTTTTCTAAATTATCATTGAATCAACTTGTTTTGATGATTAATTAAATTAAAGAACTTGGGAATGGTGATTAAATTAATGTAATTAATAGATTGAATCTAATTAGTCCATAAAATATATTTAACCTTTCAACATATTAAATAACCAACATGGATTAAGTGAAATCTAACTATTTTCTTCTAATTTCAACAATTTCAATATTAAAATTGAACATTGAAACTTTGATTAGATTTAAGGGATGTTTATTTAACTTGATTGTCAGGTTCTAATCAAATCAAGTATATTGTGGTGATACTTACTTATTTTCAATTATCATAAATCATGTCATGTGCCATGTATTCATGTTTTAAAGTCAAAATAATATGATTATATTTAAATTACATGAGTTGGACAAACATTATATATGGTGTGTCTATTATCATTAAAACTCCTATTTTGAAACTATATTAATTATGAATTAAATAATTTGAAGCTTAAATCAATCCCATTATAAATAATTAATTATGTAAAAATGAAATGATCACTTGTAATCAAAAGATGGCAATTCATGGTTTTATTCCTATGTGCATACTTATATTCATGTATTTAAATTGCAAGTATATCCGATATCCCTAGAACACAAGGCATGGTACCGGAAGTCTTATAATCTCACTTCTGATTTAATAATCATACTTGGTTAACTTCATTATGTATACATATATTAGTATATAGTGAAACCATTTGGCCATTAAGCTTTACATAAGTAAAAAAAAAAAATATTTATACACAACATTTTCATGATTTTATTTCTATGTTTATGTATATGCTTAAGTATTTGAATTGGCATATGTCTAGATAGCCCAACATGCTTTAAGTAGCCTAAGGAGATCATAGATAATCTCACTTTTTAACAACGCCTGTACTTACCTAAATTCCTTATACATATTGTAATGCTTAAATATGGATGAAATCCCACTTTCTATTAAATTAATACATCAACATTCATTGGTGCAATAATAATCAAGCACATTGCATATATATATATATATATATATATATATATATATATATATATATATATATATATATATATATAATCAAATATTAAAGAAACTAAAAATAAAAAAAATATGGATGTTATTGATAATGAAAAGAAGTAGTGAAGTATTATTCATGTAATGATGAATCATTTTTCTTAAGATGTCTTTCATGTTTAAATAAGATTTATTAGACTAATCTAAATTTTGGTTAAAATAAAATGTATAAATATATGTTAAGAAATTAAAACAATAATGATGTATCTTTGGAAATCAATAGGTATGAAAGAGTTAAGCCTCTTTCTTCTCTTTTAAAATGATTAGATCTTAAGTAAGAAGTGGACAAAATAAAAATGCTTAAGTTAAAACTCAATCAAGCTACTAAGATTTAAAGTGAAATCATTAATGGGTAATTTCAAATAATTAAAATTTTAAAAAAATTTAATCCTAAATTACCAAGACATATCAAATAATTACACACATTAGAATACTAAGCAGATCTTAGTATTTTTTGGTGTATTGTGATATATTTTATTTTGTGATGTAATATTTCAATGTTATATCTTAACCTAACGATTTTTTTTTATTGTGCTTGAAAATTAATAATAAAATGAATATAAAATTCTTTTTAGAATTGCTTATGTCCAACATAATCTAATTAATTTCTTATTATCATCTTATTAAGAAATATGTGAAATATAAGCTTATTTGTATGTTTATTTAGCTAATATCTATTTTAAATTAGATTTTATTTTCATAAAGATGAAATTTTTTAATAAGATTAGATTAGTGCTATGGGATTTATTTAAAATATGGATTTCATTTTCTAACCTCAAGATTCATCTTTTATTATATTATTCTCTTCACACTAGCTTTTTTGTTTGTTGAACAATTAAACATAAATGATTAAATTTAACTTTATTAAGGCCATCCATTTCTTGTTCTTGTGAAAGTAAATATTAAGTAATTTCAAACTATTTTATTATCTTAAATGAATGAGATTATAAAGAATAGTGATTAAAAAAGAATACTGAAGTATTAAAGTAAATGCCATCATTTAAATTATGTAAAATTTCACTTTGATCTCACTTACTTCAATTAAAATAGCAATAAATGGATGTTTTATGTCTTTTTAATCATTAAATATCATAATATGCAATCAGTCTATGGAGTAAAGATATTTAATTAATTTAATGTTTGCTCTTTAAAATTTAATAATTCTTGGACATGTTCTAATTATAAATAAATGATTCATTTTCTCATATATAAACTTCTTCTTTATATTATAAAGATCTAATTATTTAAGAAATCATTCATTATTATTAACAAATGAAATATAAAAAGAATTTATTTCATTATGCATCAACATCATGATTATTATTTCTTAATGTTATGTTAACACCAAGTTTATTTTAGTATATAGTACATATTCCCTCATCTATTTTATTTAATATTTCTCAAACTCACAAAATAAAGTTTGATATTCATAACTTTCCTCCATTAAAATCCTTATAAGTCAAAACATTAATCTATTTGTTGTTTTGATTGATTTATTATTAATGCATTTTATTTTATAATAATATTTTTTATATTCTTATATTATATTACTCTAAGTTATTCTCCATCTTAGTTAGCTCAATTAATACAAAGACTCAATTATTGTTAATCTACTTATACTTGAGATTAAATATTTATTATTTGATTTATAAATCAAAGGAAATTATTTTTTAGCTATTATGAATCATTGGCAATATTTAATGCTTTTTATAATTTATCAATAAATAAATTTTTTTTTAAAAAAAAAATAGATATCTATAATAATTTTTTTTAAACAATTCTATGAATTTTTTATAAAATGAATATTGATAAATATATCAATGTATTTGATTTTTTTCTTTATACAATTTTTAAATTTTAATTAATAAATAGAAGAATCAAATTATTTTTTCAACATATTTTATTGATATATGTTTTAAATAAATTCTAAATAAATGAAAATAAAAATTTATAGCTCAACTACTAATTATGACAAACATATATATTCATTATTTGATAATGATAAATCAATTTATGATGAACCAATTTATAATTATTCTAAATTTATCCTTCTAAATGAAGGGGTTTACATAAATGCTTAAATGGATAATCATCTTTTCCTTCTTTTCTCAATATGCCAATTCAAGCTCTTTGCTTACTAATTGTATAGTCCTAATGAGCGTTCATTTAGAACATAATTGCCATTTCCCTTATTTATCTCTATAATTCTCACATGCATGCATGCATGCATGCATTGCACTCAATTGAATGACTACACATCCATTCCATAATATTCCTATCATTTAAGATGCATATTTCTTCCTCTTTATAATACATAAAACCCCTCTAATGTGTGTAGAAGAAGACAATAAAGACGACCTCAGCAGCACTCCCACGTTGGGCAAAAAGGGTGCTTGAACAAAACCATACATTTGGTCTCAAATTTTTGACGGTGAGGAGAATAGATTCCTCAGACCTTTTACGGCAACAAAACAACTTCCGCCTCCTTTCAGATTCCTCAGACCTTGACATCTTAGTTCCTCAACTCTGTGCTAACTAGAAGTTTGCAGCAAGGTATGGCTATAATGGGCTCGGCGTGTCGGTCTTCATCCCTAATGGATTGAGAATGGAGCTGCGAATGAAAACCAATGTTGATAGCGGAGATGTGAAGCTCACAGGAAATTTGACGGAGCTAAAGCAAATTTTCCGCAGCATCAAAGAAGGAGATGTTGTGGGAATTTGGATGTTCCGACGTTTTATAAATTTGGATGAAACAGAGAATTGCTTCATTATTGTGAAGTTCGTATGAGGCATTTTTTTTTTCTTTTTCTACTTCAGTGGAAAAGATCATCAGATGATTAGTGTAGCAAATTCTTATTAGTTAAAGCTAAAAATTTTCCTTTTTTTAAAATAATATGTTGATATGTATTTACGAGCTCGTACTACCAACTGTTATATGAGTTTGTTATAGCTTAAAAATATGGGTCTTACTTTTTTTTTTTAGTCAGTAAATTTCTAAATGTTATGGGTCTTACTTTTTTTTTTTTTTTTAAAACGTCTTCATAAAAAATATGAAACAATTTTCTCACATAGATTTCTTCCTGGGACTATGTTGTTATTACTTATATGAATATATGTTAATTTAGCTTCAGTAATTTATGCTATTATAGAAGTAAACTTGCTTGAGATTATTTTAAGAAAAATAAAGTAGCAAAAAAAATTTAACAATTAATGTAACAATTTCTGTTCCGTGATTTAAGGGAAAATTCGTATCTCAAAATTTAGGATCTTCAAATATTTAAATTAAAATGAATTAAGAGTACAAAATATACGTTCATATATATATATAGGTGTGTGTGTAATTATTAAAGGACAATAAGATGAATGAACAAAAAAATTATATTTTTTTTAATGTTGTGTTCCCAGCACTAATGTTATTATATGCCAAAAATTTTGAGTGCAGTAGTCTTCCAATGATATATTTACTTATAGTAAACCTACATAAATCTAAAACCATAAATTTTTTTATTGATATATGTTTATATGAATAGAAGTTTTCCTAAATAATATGAAATGCTTGTAATCTCAGTTTATTATTACCTTAGATGCTTAAAAATTGATGGCAATGGATAGAGAGAGTTTATTGTCTTGACTTTATATTAATACCATATACACACATACAGGCAAGATAGGTCAAGAGTAACTCGCAAAAGATACAAGATTTTTGATATGAAAGATTAAAAGAAGAAAACTACAAAGCCTGACCTATTTAAAATTACTTCACTAATATATATTATAAGTTGCAAATGGTGTTCTTCCTCACAATTAAGGAATGCATTGAACCAATATGATAAACATTAACTATAAAGAATGGCTTACATGGCGGTAATTAGAGGAGGTTGGCACAACAATTCAACCCATTAACCTCTCCTTGGGTCTAAATCAAACTCAAGACATTAGATTCTCCTTATTTGGTTACCCTAAGTAGTGGATCCCAGTAAGTTAATCTCAGTTCAATCTTTGGTCTATCTAAAATCCAACTAGGGAACATCAATGTAAGCCCTAGGGTATCCAACTTTAACCAAATCTACCTTCATCCTAAAACATTCAAGAGATTTGGTAATATACTTTATTATTTTTCTTAAAGAAATGAAGGCCATAAGTGTAAAAGTTTAACATAACCATTCATATTTGTATCAAGCATTAGTATTACTGACAATATTAGTGACATCCAGTTGGTGATAGTGGGCATCAAGGTTGATATTGATGATATCAAATATTAAATTCAATGAGCATCAACATTGATGCTGACAAAATGGATTGACTTTATTAGTGATGGTGCATCGATGTTGTTAGCAAGGACGATTGATAAAGCTAGTGGGGATTAACACTATTATCAACAAAATACATCAACTTTATTGGAGATTGTGTGCTTGAATGTTATTGGCGATCATGGTGTTTTTGTTTGGAGTCGCAGAGACACCAAGCAGATCTTAAGAGGTATTTATTGAAATGATCGAGTTGGGCATTAAGGAATGATGTACTATCTCAAAAAGTAGAAATATCATCATATGATGGACTCAATCATCTAATAAGAACTCCTAAGGTAGATAGGTCTACATATACCAGAGATCTTTCCCGTACTTTACATGGATGAAGCATAATTTATTTCAATCTGAGTTCTTCAGTTCTCTATAGATGCAAGCCTTCATAGTTAATTATATCCTAAGAAATAGAAATTTTCTAAGAACACTCTAGATTAAAGTAGTAATCTAATGTCTCCAAAGATTTTAAAGATTGACAATCAAAGGATTTACAATTGAACTTCAATTGGGAAGGCTCCAAATAGGAAGACTTCTTTATGGATTCTAAAGGATGATAAGTAGGAAGTATTCAATATACTAAGAAGCCTAGTAAGTGCTTCAATATATCCTATAGAGAGGCTTTATATTTTTAGATATGAAAGTTATATTTATTTGAATTGACATTTCATTATAATATTATGACTTAGATTTTGATAATACAATATTGAAAGCATGCCTAAGAGGTGAGAACTTGTGCTCATAGCAAAAGAGAAACAAGCAGCCTTTGAGCCGATATTTAGATTGCTCCAGCATAAGCTAAGAGCTCGGCCTAATTCTACTTGGAGAAGTAGGATATATTGGTTCACTTCCACTAGAGAGAGTAAACTGATCCACTCTTCCGGACTAACAAGCCTGAGTAGCCTAACACTCTTTATGATTTAAAAAATTATGTAGGTCAGTCTTATGTAAATGCAAGATAGCTAGGCTATTATTTATTAAGAATGAATATAGAGTCCTAAACTCACTCCCTAAGAGACTAAATCATAACTGGTGTGCAAATTATGACTTAAACTAATGCAATCAAATTTACAAATTTTAATTCATTTTAACTCATTATTTTGGACTTAAGCTTGGGAGAGTTTATGGCTAAATGCATGATGAAGTTAGATTAAATGCTAAATCGATAGAAAGAAGTATTCTCATATACAAGGAACTGCTCTCACAAGTCAAGCCTTATCCCCAATCATACAAGAGTGAAGACACCATATTTTCAAAGAAGAAATAATATGCATGTTTGATGTTAGAACATACAATCACACAATTAAAGGGTTGCTAAAACTTTATTTCTTTGATTAAAATCTTAGGCTTTAAAATGAGGTTATGAGTTGTTAAGTTTAATTAAATTTATTTAGTTGAAGTAGAAAATTTAGTTTCTTAAAGAGCATAACATATCCAAGTTCTACAGCAAATAATCAAACATTAAGGAACCTATTAAAAGCATATCATTTTATTGCATAATCAATGTAAACAAATAAATAAACATTATCAATTGAAATAGCAAAAGGACAATGTAGTTAGGTACCGTCGTACACCCTAAAGAAGAAAAGAGATTAGGTAGCCAAGCTCTACCCTTATACAGCCCAGATTATAATTAATTTACAAATAAAATTAAAGTTATGAGGGTCTTTAGTTTTTCATCTTCATCTTCATTTCTTGCATTTGAACACTCTAGGAATCACAAGGTCTCCCAAGTCTAAGCCTTCTAGTCAGTGCTGATCTTAAACCCCATAGCTCTAATCCTAAGCCTATTATAAAAATTATATTTTTATAGAATGAAAATCTAACTACACCAACACAATAGAAGTTAGCTTAATACACATTCAACCTAAGCAATTTTATTTCATATATTTGGACTTAGCACCCTACCTTGGGTTACCAAGCCCAACTATCCTAATGGATTATGCTTAAGACTTAAGCAGCACCTACAAGCAAGAAGCATTTATAATTTGATTACTACAGCGGTCTCTTAAGCACAATCCCTTACATAAGATATCATTAATCTAATATCGCCCTTACATCTAGACCATGCACATTCAATACTAACATCTAGTTTAATAAAAATTACATCACAATGCAAAAGATTACATCATCATAGCAAGCACTAGCCTAACCTAAGTCTATGATTAGTGACTTAGTATTCTAATGTGTGTTAGGCTGAGCATGGTATGTCATAATTAGAATTTAATGTTTAAAATTTTCTAATGATAATTATATAAGTTTCTTATTAGATGTTATTACACTTTATATAATTATTTATTTTGAAATAAATTTTAGGCCTAGGCTTTTGTTTTCATTTTGAGTTTCAATTTTGATTCAAATTATAAAGAGAGGAAGGATGAATAAAATCCACATTAATCTCTAATCTTATATTGAATCTAAGAGATGAATTTTATGATTTTTATTCATCTTAATGAAATATTATTAATTTCTTTATTAAGTTATGTATTTGGATTTGACTTAAAAAAATTTATCCAAATGTGAAAGACATCTTAGGATTAATAAAACTAAGTCATGGTTAATTTAATAGCTTTTTTTTTTACTTTGCTTTAATATTCTTAATATTCACTTGATTAAATAATATGTTTCATTAAATAACTATATATAATAAATATACATATATCTTTTGATTATTCCACACATAATGCATGAATGAATTAATACATATAGTTTGTATTCATTAACATATGGAATATGATGCATAAATTTTGTAGAAGAAATTAGTTTAATTATATCTTATGCATATACATACACATTAGTATATTAAATTTGTACAAGTGTATCATTGTTGAACCAGAGAAGTAAGATAATCAGAGACCCTATTGAAACTACTTAAAGTCTCATGTTCTCTGATGTCTAGACTATATACTTGTTAATTCATATACAAATGCATACATGTATGGACATAAGGATGAAATTATGAAATTTTTAATGTAGTTTAAATATATAGGTAAAAATAATTCATTCTTAATATGCATCTCACTATAAATCTCATGGTACGTGTCACAGTTATACTATAGGTATGATGTATCATGATCTACTTCAGACCACTACCGTACCATTGGGTTCCAAACTATATACCTTTCAAATTATAATTTATACATATATGAATTAACTTTAACTTTTAATTATTCATATCAATTTATATTTAGGTTAATAGATATCTTTTAATTAATTAGAAAAATAATTTGATATCTACTAGTGATAATAGTTACACTATTTAATTTAAATTCAAAGGCATACAATTAAATGCAATCTTTTATTTTAATTTTGAAAACATGAATCCTTGAACATATGTAACACAAATTTATGAGTAATTGAAGCAAGAAAATTAAACACCATCAAATAGCCTATTTGAATTTATTGATTCCTATCAACATTCACATTAAGATAAATACCCTTAAGCCTAATCAAGTTCATTAAAGATCAATTTTTAGAATTTCAATTATTTAATTTTAAAGAAGAGAAAAATTTATTAAAATTATCCCTTGACCCATCTCTATTCATTAAATGATTTAAAAGTGATTTAGATAATTTTTACAAATTAATTAAGATTAATTGATTATTTAATCAATTAGCCCAAAAAACTCATAAATTTAATTAAGGTTTAAGTATAAGCCTATAAGTATGATTAAAATTACTAGAAATGAATAAATATGAAATAAACATGTTCTACAAATTCTAATACAATTGGGCTTATAATAAAGGGTTAATTAAATAAATGAAAAAAACCTAAATTCATCAATTACATTCAAAATAGCCTAAACCATTTGGGGATTTTGATATCATTAAAAACCTCTTTGTTAGCTAACCACAAACTTTTTGAGATATACACTAATTATTATGATTTTTCTAAGATATAGGATATTTAGTGATTTAATTAATTTTATAGAAGCCCTTCGGGGTAATTTTGAGAAATAATTAAGACCAGTGGTCCTAATTAATTTTTATGATCATCCTTACTATTTTTTGTAGATAATTAGATTTACAAAATTAATTTCATAAATTTATTTATTTTATGTAATTATTAAATACATAAAATGACTAATTTAGGTTTGAAAATTTGCATTTCTCAAATTACTTAACAAATTAACTTGATATAATTATGAGAGGCAGAGATCATCCTATAAGGGACAACTAATTTTACGTCAATTATGCGATTAATTAAAACTTAATTACATTAATTAAGTGAAACTTCAAACCCTAATTAGTCCATGCTTTAACAAAAATAGAAGCTTTTATTTTTTTATAAATTCTCCTCATATAATCTTTCCAAAATAGATTTATTTATATTTTAAAATTTTTCTACAACTAGTTATACCTTTTAAATTTATATTCATTTTAATTGATTTACATAATTACCACCATGTCCCTAATGTGGTAACACTTTGCATGAATCATGGATTCATTATTTAAAATTTCTCACATGGTTCTTCGGTGGCGGATGACACACTTTCTCCTCAATCGTTGATCCCGTTCAAACAACGAAGATTAAATCTTTGAGTTAAATCAAAATTTCTACGCATTTAATCAGTCATTCATTCTAATCATGTAGAACAAACAATAGATTCATGTCAACCTCGGTGAGAGACTCTTCATATTCACCACTAGATGGAGCTCTTTAGAGCTCATTTGGCAGTGAATCTAAATCAATAAAGGGGATGTCCTAAAAGGATCCTACTACTCAATCGACACCAAATTCATATTTCTTTCAGAAATGATAAACACCTAATGGAAAAAATTTTGATTTCTCAGAATTTATCTCACTGAAGTTAAAGGTCGATGGCCCAATAACCGAGGAGCTACACCTTGAAGAGGTAAAGCCATATTGAGAAGATCAAGAGTTGCCTTCATGTCGATCATTCTTTGGTCCAAGTGCCACCATGAAGCTCTCCAAAGTTGATCTTAATGTAATTTTTAATGCTCGAATTGAATGGTTTTTTATTCATTTTGGATTACCGGAATGAGGGGAAGGTGTGGGGATAGTTAATTTAAGTTTGGTTGTATATTAGTAGAGTTGGGTGTGAGGTAGCCTCGAGCTGAAGTGGAATTTGGCCTCACTGGTGATGGGGTGCACGCGGAGCTCTAGGAACTCAGGGGAAATAAGGTTATCTCTATGTGGAATATGTGTCTTGAGTTTGAATGGGGGAGCAAGTGTATACCCTTCACCCCATATGAACCGATCAAATTGGATGGTTAAGGCCATAACAACCATCTGACCAATTGGGCTGGCCGAAAATGGCATGGAACTAGTGAGGTGGAGGTCCTCAAGTGGCTAGTGGAGTTTGGTGGCTAGTGGTGATAGGGATAACCCTTACTAGCTGAACCAAGGGTTAGCCAAGGTGATAAAGACTTCACCTTGGTCAATGACTAAGCCCAACAACTTTAATTTAGGTCTAGTCAACATGGGTAATCTTAAAACATGCTAAAGTGGTTGACCATAGCTAAGAGAGGGGTTGGAACTTCCAATTTTGAGTTTTTGTCCTATTTGAAACCATTGGTTCACTTGGTTTGTGCTGAACATGGTTCACCTTCGGTTGGGACCACTTTGGTTAGCTAATAGGGACCTAAGGATGAGTCATGCCAAGTTTTCTTATGTTTACACTTGGTTTGGTTCGATTTCGCTGAATTTGTATAGATTAATTTGGGATAAAATGGATTAGATTGACCAATTTATCAAATTAGGTCAAGGGGGTTATTGGATTAAGTTCAAATGATCATTTGGAACTCATTGGTGCAAATAATTTAATTTAATTTGAAGTGGATTTGAATTTGACTCCTATGAGTTCATATGGGTCAAATGGGCTAAGTTGACCAATTTAGTCAAATTAGCCAAATTGGGTTGGATGGGGAGTTGAGTTAAATTGTATTGATCATTTGACAATAATTGGAGGCTTTGATCTGAATTAACATGATTTAGAATTTATTTTGATTCAATTTGACATTTAGGTCAAATTGGGCTAAATGAGTCAATTGGGTTAGGTTGACCAAATTATCTTCAACTAGTGGTTATAGTGTGTTTAATAATCAATTTATGATTGATTGGATGGTTTGGCTCAATTCAATTTGGTTTAAGATGAGTTTTGGTCAAATTAGGTCAACTCGGGTCAAATGGTCAAATTGGCTCAATTGGATTCAATTTATTATAATTGAGTGATTGATCATGAGCAACAATCATTCTGGAAGTGATTGAAAGATTTGAATTAGTCCAATTTAAATTGAATTAGGATATTACTCAATTTGATCTTTTAGGTCAAATTGGATCTAGTAGGTCAATTAGCTTGATTAGGTTCAATTTGAGATCAATTGATTGTTAGAAAATGTTTGATAGTGGATTTGAAGTTAATTAGAGGTTTTGGTTACAATCAATTTGGGTTAGGTTGAGTTTTGGCTCATTTGGACCTTTTAGGTCAAATGGGCCAAGTTGTGTTAATCAGGCCAATTGATGAAACTGAGTTGTTTGGAATGGATTAGAATATTCATTTGAGTGTTTAAAATGATAGTGAGGGTTGGAATGATTCAATTTGCTTAAATCATCTTGAATTGAGTTAAGGGCCAATTTGGCTTAGTTTGATTCAATTGGACTGCAATCAATATTCAATTAAGCTCAATTGAGGTTCAAATGAGTTTGGGTGAGTTCAGTTTTAATTGGTTTGAATTAATTTTGGATTTAGCCTTTTTAAGCTTAAACAGGTTAAATTGGGTCATCTAAACCACTTGACCAAATTAAACCTTAATGGGTTAAGCTAATCAATTGTTCATGATCAAAGTTTAGTTTACAGTCAATTGGTTTAGTTTTGAGAAATTAATATGGCATAGTGTTTTCATTGGATTTAGGGTAGGTGGTCCCGACCTGTCCTGGTTCTAGGTCTAACCTTAAAGTTGAATCCAATGAGTCTTCTAGGCTTAGGATTTATATTCACCTACCCACTAAAAGTGTCTGAGCTCTAGGAATACCTTAGTGCTAGATGGATCCTAGGTCTAAGGAGATGATCATCAACCTGACTCTAAAAGTGAGGTTAACAATGATTATCTCTAATAAAGTTTGATATAACTTTGTTTAGAGTCATGTTTGAAGGAAATTTATGATGGATGCTTAAAAAAAGCATGCTTAGGAGATTGCTTGCCCTAAAGAGAATTTCAACCCTATGGAAGCTTTGAACCAATAGGTTTTATCTTTTATAGACATATAATAGGTTAATAAACCAATGCTTAAAGGTAAGGTTGCTCTCACTACAAATGATTAAGTCCAATTAAAAATAGTCATTCATCAAATATTCATAAGAAGACAAACACCTCAAAAAAAGTCTTTAGTTCACTAGATCATATGCCCTGATTGGTAACACTTTGAACCATTACTCCTTTGAATAGATGTGGTTAAGTTAGTTGGGTAAATAAAATGCCCATCAGGTCATGATCAATAAATAGATTGGATTTTCAGGAACTAATTAATTTTGGTCTGAAGATGAAGATTAAAAGGCTTAAATATTATTGGTCTTTAACATTTCATGACAAGATAATATCATTAAAAATCTCCCTTTGCAAATTGAAATTTATTTAAAATATTTTTTGACTCTTGTTAGCTTATTTGTAATAGGTTAAACTCAAACCCATTCTTAAAAATCCAAACCCAACCCTAGAGTTTTTTGGAGTTTGTTGGCCCAGCTATTCAACCCATTAACTTTTTCATAAATTTGAATCAAACAAAATACATTAGAATCTCCTGGTCACCCTAAGTAGTGAATCCCATTAGGTTAATCTCAGTTCAACCTTAAGTTAATCTGAAACTTAACTAGGGAATCTTTAGCATAATCCTTAGGTATCCAACTTTAGACTTTAGCCAAACCTCCTTTGATCCTAGAACACATCGTAAATATTCATAAGTTCCCTTGTTACTCTTAGGTCAAGCCCATTCTTAGTCAAATAAAGCATTGGCTAAATAAGTTAACTCGTTATTGGCCATATCAATTTTTAAACCATATAAAATTAAATTCTTGAAATCAAATCTTAGCATTGGTACTAAAAATCTTATGCCACTCCTAATAATGCTTAATATCATGCCTACCTTATCGCTTGGAGTTAGTCAAGCCTATATGTCCAAGTGACCCAATAATAACTCATTAAAAGCATAATCAAGCTCTTAAAGTCAATTCATTTGAATAAAAATGCCCATTAAGACCCTTAAAGGTTCACTCAAGTTTAGATCTACTAAATCAACCATATTTTGCTTATAACTTAGACATTTCCTAGCACTTTAGGGAGTTATCCAAGCTAGAATGGCCCCTATTAGGCTAGCCCCCTACATGAACTAAGCTAGCCTTATCTCTCTAAATGAACCTAATTTTAACATTGAGCTAGTAAACTTAACTAACTGAGTTGGTGATGTAGCACTTACACTAAGATCAAGGACAAGATCTTAAACTAAGATATAACATTAAGATTTAAGCAATACATCATGCACAACTCTCCAATAAGCCTATGAATGACCTCTAATCCTTTTTAAGCCATTAAAAATAACTAAGAAGCTTAAATTAAGATTTTTTGATGGGTAGTTCTACCCTACAAAGCAAAAAAGGTAAAGAAATTTAAAGATTTATTGATTTCAAGGTCACTCTACTTGACTTGTTAGTTTGTAAAAAAAATTTATGCTTTTGAAGCTTTAAACTTTTTTAATCTTTTCTTACATTTTATTCCATTAGCATTAGGATAAGTCATTATTTTATGAACTAGTATTTTATTAGCTCTAATGATTGTCCAAACGTATATCTACTTAGAAAATTTCTATAAAAAGCATCTTTTATTTTTCTTATCTCATTCAACAAAAAAATAAATTTTGCTTGAAAAAATTTTATGTGAGAAGTCTTGGTGGTGCTCTATGCTTTGATGAGGGTTAGCAGTTGATCATATAGGGCTTTAGTAAGTCTTAGATTATCTTTCCCAACTCTTACTCCAACCAACTCTAAAACATAATTCCTCTCTCTTCTTCATAAGGCTTAGATAAGCCTTAATTCTTACCTTCTTCTACCCTAAGACACCTCTAACACCTTTACACTCAAAAATGTAAAACTAATTACATGCAAATTAAAATGAATTAAAACATATTTATATACCATTATTAATTATTAGTGTTTGGCTATTTATTTTTCTATGAAGAAATGCTTAATGAAAGAATTAGCATCAAACCTTGCACTTACTAATAAATTTTCATACATAACCTTATGAGTCATGTACTAAAAAAATTGCATTTCATTTCAAAAGAACTTTTCATAAATTAAAAGCATTACATACATATATGATTGGGCTACATGGCTTCATTGATTGAGTTGTAAGTCTCAATTCCTAAGATGAAAATAGTCTAACTTATATTGTATCATATAAAGACTGAATTTGCTAATTTATGATGATAAAGTGGGTGTTGACCTCACTTTTGGTGTGAGAATTAACCTTTCTCATCTTAAACTTAGGAACCTTCTAGACACTTGGATTTTCTTAATGCTAAGACACTTTTACTGATTAAGGAAACACTAAACCCAAGCTTAGAGATTTACAAAATATAACCCTAAGCCAAAAGTTTACCTTAGGAAAAATAGGTTTCACCTACCCTAAGGCCTAAACCAAAACTCATTCTCATTCACTCATTCAAACTTAAGCTCTGTGACTAGAGAAAAACCAACTTAGACCTATTCAATTAATCTTAATTGAATTTGGTTTTATAATCCAAGCTCCAAGCCAAATTAGCCTGAACTTTAACACAAGTTAGCCCATTTGACCTAAAGGGTTCAAATGAGCTAAAACTTAATTGAGCCCAAATCAATTGTGACAAAGCCACTAATCAACAATAAATCCATCATTGAATCTCTCTTAACACTTAATTGACACCAACTCAACCCAAGTCAACCCATCAACCTGATTGGTTCACTTGACCCAATGAGACCTAAATGGTCAATTTGATTCAAACTTCAATCCAACCCAAATTAGAATAGATCAACTCATCCAATCCATTTCATAATTATTGTTGATCATCTTTGTTTGCTCAACACAATCAATTAGGACAAATCAAGCCAATTTGACCACTTAACCCAAGTTGACCCAATTGACCTAAAGGGCCAAATTAGGTCAAATCTCATTTCAATCCAACATGATTGCAACCAATACCTCTACTCAATCATAAATTGATTATTGAACACCCTACAATCATCAATTGAAATCAATTTGACTAAGCCAATCTAATTGGCCTACGTAGCCCAATTGACTGGTGGTGTTTATTTTTGGATGTGGTTGGACACCACGCAGATCGTAGTGGGTACTTATTGAAGTGATTGGATACAACATTAAGGTATGATGTACCTTGATAAATTGAAACATCGCCCTATAATGGACCTAATCACCTCATGCGACCCTAAGGCATGATGGGTCATTGAATATACGAGAAATATTTTTCCTACTTTACATGAAAAAGTAAAATAGAGTTTATTTTAAGCTGGGTTCTTAAGTTCTCTATGAAGGCAAGCCTACATAGTTAATTACATCCTAGGAAATGATATTTTTTAAGAAAACTATCGATTAAAATAGTAAATTATTGTCTCCAAATATTTCAAGGTTAAGACTATCAAAGGATTGCTTATTTTGGAAAATCAAATGGGATTATTCAATTGAAAAATATTTATTTTGGAATCCAAATGAAAAATAAGTAGAAAATGCTCATGATACTAGAAAGCCTAATGAGCACTCCAACCCATCCTATGGTGAGGCTTAATACATTTGAAAATGAGAGGATTTATTTTGTTTGAGTTAATTTTTTTATTAGATTGTTAGGGATTATAGTCCATCAACATAAGATTGTGAAAATGCCTAAGAGATGAGGATTTATGCTCATGGCCCGAAGGAAACAAGCAACCTCAAATCCTAAATCTAGAGAGCTTAGCACAAGCTAAAGCATGCCCTAAATCTAAGCGAAAGGTGGATACTTCTGGAACTACAACCACCTAGAGTGATCACCAGTTAACACCTCCTACGATTCAAAACCATGTTGTTTGGTCTTATAAATTTGCTAGATGTCTTGGCTTGTTATTAAATTGGAAAGAAACTAAAGTCATAAACCCACTCCCTAAGAGACTAGAGTATTAGTGGTATGAGCATATGTCTTAATCTAAAATGCAATAATTTTTGACACAATATTTTGGACAAAAGCTTTGTGATATTTATGCCTAAATGCATGATGAAGTATAGTTATTGGCTAAATCAAAAGAGAAAGAGGGTGAAGCTCCATTATAAGGGGTTTCTCTCATAGGTCAAGAAGACTCTAAAGTGTTGAAATGGAGGCCCTCATTTTTGTAAGAGTGATTCAATATGATATGCATGATGTTGGACATACAATATTGTTGGCCTCACTTTTGGAGTGAGCTTTCAACTTCTCCATCCTAGACATAAGGACTCCTCTAAATAGTAAGAGTTCCTTATTCATAAGACACTTCTTGTGATTAGGTGAACACTTAATCTAACCCTAGAGACTTAGAAGAGTTAGCCATAGGAATAGGTTATGCCTTAAGGGTTTTAGGAAGACTTTCCTACCCTATAGCTTAAACCCAATCCTTGATTCCCTTCTCAAATCAATTCCAACTCAATTAATTTTCTCAAATCATGAACCAATTCCAAATCCAAATCATGAATCAAATCAGAAATGATTAAAACTCATGATCAATTCCAATTCCAAAATCTTTCCAAAGCCCTTTTGATTTCATCTTTTGGACTTAGCTCAAATCAAATTCAAATCACTCCAAACTCAAAAAATTTTTTTAACCCATTTATATTCTAATTTATATTCATAAATATAAATGAAATATAAATTCAAATAACCAAAACAAAATTCAAAACTCAAATCCAACTTAAATCCAACTTATACTCTTTCAAGTCAAATCCTTGAAGTTAGCCAAATCATTCTCAAATCAATCCAAACCTTTGCTTCTTGCTTATTAAACAATGATAATGACATTTTTCATTTACTTTGGTGGATCTTTATTTTTAATTTAATAATATGTTATAATCTGTTTCAGAGTTAGTTCTTCCCTATTATTATCGGTTATAAATAAAAAAATATGTTGCAAGATGTTTATTAGTCGGTTAAATTCTAAATGTTATGCATCTAAATTTTAAAAAATATGTGAAAAAATTATTAATCAAAATTTTCTGGAAATTTGGTGTTATTATCTATATATGAATCGATGTGCTTTTTGTTTTAGTAATTTTATGATATATGGTAGGCATAAACATGCATAAAACTATTTTATTAAAATAATGGAATAATTTATAAATATTGTGGGATGAAGTCAAATTTAATGGAATAAATTTTCATGAAAATATCCACTTAAATATCTCAATTCTCTCCAAGCGACATTACTTTCTATGTATGATGCAACAAGGAAAAATCTTAGCATATTAAAATTAAAACAATTTAGGAGTACAAATCATATGTCCATAACATAGCTGAATATCTGATCAAAATTACGATATAGATATAAATTTATACAAGATAGTTGTTTTCCATATAAAATAGCCCCTAGTTATTATTTTTATTAAATTAAATATTCAGACATAGTTGTATTAAAACATTCATCTATTAAAATGTTTTATTAATCATTATTAATTAAATGTATTATACATATTGTTTCTTATATACATTTAAAAGAGATTTTTATTGTTAAAATATGCTCTTATATTTCTATATATATATATATATATATATATATATATATATATATATATATATCTGTGTGTGTGTGTGTGTGTGTGTGTGTGTGTGGATGGATTAATTGATTGATGTACATTATAATTTGACAAAACATTTTATTTTGGCACTTTTTATTCCAAATAGAGACTCTATAACAAAATTTAAGCAAATTGGAGAGTTTACAATAAATTGTTTTAAATAATTATTGCTCCATTGATGTATCAACTTGAGAAGATTAAAATTATGGCTAAAGAATAATTGCTTGCTTAATTACCTTGAGTGGAGGTCCGGATTAATATTTTTATAGTAGTGACTTTTAAAGGGTGAAATCATAAGCATGTAGTGGTTGTATATGATTGTAATTGACTATTAAGCTTCTTGAACTTAAATTGTATCATAGAAACAACCAAACCTTAATGATCCATAAATCTAGGTCATATCGATGATTTTGAACCAAAAAGATTAATTGTTTAACCATATCTTTTTCATAGAATTTTAATCAATAAATCATAATGAATTGGCCCTAATTGACCATTGAACTTGGCTAGGATCTCTTTAATTGCTTAGCCTAATAAGGCATAATTAAGATAACCTAATCCTTTCCATCGATTAAATTACTTAAGTTAGCCTAATTAGGCTATTCCTTCCAATAGGCCTATCGAGTAGCCTAACTAGATCCTTTGATCCAAGTTAGCCTTAATGGTTTATTTGACTTTGTTTAACCAAAATCATTAAATTTTCCAAATTGACAATGAAAGGTCTTAAATTAGTTTCAATAGGTAAACTATATGAATTAGAACTAATTAACTCTTGATGAGGCCAATGGCACTTAGCATAAGTTGGCCAATTTGAATTTCATTAAAAATTTTGACAAATTTATCCAAATTGAGCATAATCAACAATCAAAATCTATTTTAATTGACTAACACTAATTGACCTAGGCATAATTAATCATTAATTAACACTAAAGTGGTTAATTAGTTCAACTAATTAATTCAATTAAATCTCTTGGGCCAAATCAACAAAATTGATGAAATTGACTTCAACAAAACTCTCTCTTTGACCTAAGAGGATTCATTATTTTTCAAATTGACCGATATCCTTTTGGTTAAGCTAATTTAACCCAATTAAATCAATTTAGCACTATTGAACTTATTAAAAATCTATTTTGTCATCTTTAGTCAAATGCCTCAATACCACACTTGCATTAACTAATTTGGCCCTTACTTTGGCCCAATTTACCCACTTGACCCATAATAAACCTATATTTCGACCAATTGATGCAATAAAAAAAATGATCATATTAACTCAATTGACACAAACTAATTTGATTATTAAATGTTCTTAAGAGGCTAACACATGATATGACTCTAAAATTCATTGACTCAAAGTTGGTCCAACATGAACCCAAGTTTGACAACCTTGAACCTATTTGATTCGTTTAAATTACACAGATTGTTGGACTTAATAGATCATAGGACTTTTAAAGGTTTCCCATGTGTGAATCACAATTGAACTAATTCAATTAACCCCAACGTTTAAATAGGGACAATTAACCCAAGTTGACCTAATTTAAATTAGTTAAGTTCAATTAAGCTAAAACACTTTAAACAATGAAGATAGATAAGCTAATTAAGTCAAGCCATTGCTTAATACCCTAAAATAACTAAATCAATAAACCTAAACATAGCTTAAGCTATTTAAACGTGGGTAAAAGGTGGGTGATTAGTCTATTTTAAAAATAATTAAGCTAAGTCAAGCAAAAGACTAATTTCTTCCTACATGGATTCTCTTAGGGGATAAGGACCATCTACTTAATTAAGCTTAAGCTAATTAAGTGCTAGCCTAAGTAACTAGCCATGGTAGAGGAGAACTCATTATTCCCTTTCCTTTATTTCTTGGAGGTAAGAAAGAGAGGAAAAATAAGAGAGGGTGGCCCCTCCTTTTAAAAAGAAGAGAGAAAGAGATTACTGGTTAATTGAGTTAGTTTTATCTATATCATAATTTTGATAAGATATTCAACTATGTTATTGACATATGATTTATTTTATATCTATATCGTAATTGCAATATGATTTGTACCATAATTACAGCAAACCTACCTTGATCCCAAAACACATCCTAACTTCAAGAGATTATTGGTTATTTGATTATTTTTCTTAAAGAAATGAAGTCCATAAGTGTTGAAGGTTAAGATAACCATTCATATTGGTATCAAGAATCAGTATTATTGTTGACAATAAGAGTGACATCTAAGTCAGTGTTGTGAGCATCAAGGTTGATATTGATGATATCAAACATTAATTCAATGAGGGTCAACATTGTTGGTGACAAAATGAATCAACTTTATTAGTGATGGTTCATCGATGTTGTTAGCGAGGATAATTGATAAAGCTAGTGGTCATTAACACTAGAATCAATAAAATACATCAATCACACTGGAGATTGTGTGCATGAATATTAATGGCGATGATATGGGATGAAGTTGGATATAACTTTGTTTAGAGTAATAGTTGAAAGAAATTTATGATGGATGCTTCAAAAAGGCTTACAAAGAAGATTGCTTACCCTAAAGTGAATTTCAACCTTCTGAAAGCTCTGAACCAATAGGTTTTATCTTTTATAGACATAGCATACATTAATAAACCTGTACGTAAATATAAGGTTGCTCTCACGACAAATGATAAAGAGGTTAATTATATGACAAATACCCTTAGAAAAAGTCTTTAGTCATATGCTCTGCATGATAATCCATTGTACATTGACTTTTTCACTAGATATGGTTAACTTAGGTAAATAAAATTCTCATTAGGTCATGATCGATGAATAATCTAGATTGTCTAGTGCTCATTAATTTTTGTTTGAAGATGAAGATTAAAAGGATTAAACATTATTGGTCCTTAATGTTTCATGACTACACTATTAAAAATCTCCCTTGTCAAATTGAAATTTATTTAAAACATTTTCTAACTCTTGCCAGCTTATTTGTAATAGGTTAAAATCAAGCCCAATCTTTAAAATCTAAACCTTAGACTTTGTTGGCCCAACTATTCGACCCATTTACCTTTCCTTGGGTTTAAAAACTCCATACATTAAAATCCCCATACTTGGTCACCCTAAGTAATGGATCCCATTAGGTTAATCTTAGTTCAATCTTAGGTCAATCTAAAACCCAACTAGGGAAACTTCAACATAATCCATAGGGTATACAACTTTAGCCAAACCTACTTTGATCCTAAAATTCTTCCTACATAATCATTGGTTGGCTTGGTACTCTTAGGTTAAGCCAATTCATGGTCAAATAAAGCATCGGTTAAATGAGTTAACCCATTAAAGCCCAGATTTATTTCCAAACCATATAAAATTAAAATTTTGAAATCAAATCTTTATTCTGGGACAAAATCTTAGATCACTCATAAAAACTCTTAATGTCATACCTAACATATCTTACAGAGTTAGTCAATCCTATATGTCCAAGTGACCCAATAATGATTCATTAAGGTTCATAGTAAAGACCTTAATAGTTCATTCATTTGAACAAAAAAATTCTTATTAAGACCATTACGGTTCATTTAAGCTTAGATCTACCAAATCAACTATATATAACTTAGACATTTCCAAACACTTTTTTGTCCAAGCAAAATAGCCCCTATTAGGCTAGCCTTGAACTAAGCTTATCTCCTAAATGGACCTAATTTAAAATTGAACAAATACACTCAACTAAATGCCTTAGTGATGTAGCACTAACACAAAGATCAAGGATAAGATCACAAACTAAGATATATGTTGACCTCACTTTTGGAGTGAGGATTCATCACTCCCATCCTAGGTCTAGGATCCTTTTACAAACTTAGATTTTCTTGGTGCTAGAACACTTCTAGTGATTAAGGAGATACTAAACCCAAGCCTAGAGACTTGTAGAGCATAACCCTAGGCCTAGAGCTTACTTTAGGACAAGTGGGCTTTTACCCATAGGGCTAACCAGACACTCATAGCCATCAATTCATTTAAACCTAAACCAACCAATTGAAACCTCAACCCCAAGCTAATCAATTGACCTTGATTGAATTTGGTTTTCAATCTAAGCTCCAAGATAAATTAATTTGAATCTTAACCCAAGTTAGCCCACTTCAATTCTATAACTCCATTCAAACTAATTCAAGTAGACCAAACTCAATTTAATTCTCTCAATCATTCTAACTATCCAATGGAGCCTTTCAACCTATTTCAACACTTGCACTAAAGCTAATTAAATCAATTAAACTTCATTAACCAAAGTTATCCTATTTGATCTAAAAGGTTCAAATGAGCCAAAACATGATCGAACCCAAATCAATTACATTCAAAGCCACCAATCAATTTCAAATTTATCATTGAATATATTTCAACCATCCAAAACCGCAATTGGTCTAAATTGACTTTACCAAACCACTTAACCCAAAGTAACCTAAAAGGCCCAATTATACCAACCTTTAATCAAACTCCCATTGGATCAACCAATCTATCCAATCTCATCATTGATGATTGTAGGTCACTATTGAACACTCCACTACAATCAACTAGACCTAAACCAAACCAATTTTGGCACCTTATCCCAAGTTGGACCAAAGTGACCTAAAAAACCAAATTGGTTCAAATCATGTTCTAAGATAAATTAATTATAATCAATGACTCTCATCAACTACATATTGGATATTGAACATGACTCAACCACCTATTGAAATCAATTGAACCTAACCAAGCCAATTTGGCCTCTTGACCCAAGTTTACCTAGTTTGACCTAAATGATCAAATTAGGCCAAATCAAATCCTAAACTAAATTGAATGAACCCAATGATTTTGATCAATCACCAATTGAATATTGGACATGATCCAATCTTCAATTGGACCTAATTTGATCAACCCAAGCCAATTGACCTACCTAGCCCAATTTGACCTAAAAGGTCAAATTGAACTAAATCACTCCCTAATCTGAATCAATTCAAATCAACTCTTCCAATCACTCACTAATGATAAATTGAACATGGACCTAACCCATACTCAAGCCAACTTTATCGATTTAATTAAGTTAGTCAACATGACCCATTTAACACAAATTGACCCATATGAACCAAATCCAAATTGAATCAAACTAATTATACTAACTCATTCTAAATGATATATTAAACTTAACCAAACTTACAATTTAACCCAATTCTGTCAAAATGATCAACGTAGCCCAATTTAACCCATTTGACCTAGATGAATCAAATTGAGCCAAACCTTAACAAATTAAGTCTAAACACAACCAAACATGGTATGACTCATCTTGGGGTCACTATAGGCCTGCCCAAGTGTGCCCAACCAATTGTGAACCCGAGTTGAGTCAAACCCACTGAACCAAGCCCTCTCAATGGGACAAAATCCCCATTTGGAAGGGTTCTCCACCTCCCCACTCCTTGGAAACCATCTTCGATCCTTTTGGGATAGAGGACCACTGACCCAACCTAACCCAAGGCTATTAAAGTTCAGCCTTTGTTTAAGAGAGGGTGAGGTCACCCATGAAAAATCAATGGTCCACCAAAGGAGGAGTGTACACTCCATGACAACCCACTACACTCACTCAACGTCTCACACACATCCACCTCAGCAATCCCCTACTACCTACTTTAGCGTGATAGCTACCAAAGTCTATCTAATCTAAGCCCCTGGTTTAATTAGGGAGAAGAATATACCCCTCCCCATCCATTCAAACTCACCAAAGACCTTCTCTAGAGAATTCAAAATAGTCTCTAAGCATTCCCTGAGCTCCCTGTACACCCTACCACTGGTGAAATTAAGCTCCACCTAAACCCGAAGCCCTGTCCGTCCAACCTCATCAAAACTCTATGAAACTTAAATTAACTCTTCCCACACATTCCCAAGCCTCAATGAATGAAAATGAATCAATTTGACCACTAGAAGGCATCCCTAGACCAACTCCAGTGACATCCATGGTGATGCTTAGTCCATAGACCGATCGACGGGGAGGCAACTCAAGATCTTCTCAACAGGCTTTCGTCTCTTCTAGACAAAGCTACCTCTATTAGTATACCATTGGTCTTTAGCTCCAGTGAAATAAAAATCTAATAACAGTAGATTTAATCATTATGTGTTAGTCTTTTTTCAAAATGAATTATGATTTTACTCGATTTACACTATAGGATCACTTTAGATCTCTTCTATGATCATTTTGGATTTGATTTCACTATCAAACAAGCACCGACAAGCTCAGATCGAGTGATAAAAGGAGAACAATGTTCATCCTCTGGTGCTCGTGGGACTATAAATCACCGGTTGTCTATTCTGCATGATTAAAATGGATATACATTATTTAATCTCATTAGAAATTTTGATTTAATTACTATGTAATCACGAGATTAATCTCAACCATCTGATCAGATCGAACGATTAAGATGAAACCACGTCCACTGCCGCTTAGATCGGACCGCCGAGAAGAAATAGCATCTTCCATCGCTAAGTCAGCAGTCGTGTCAAACATTTTAAATAACCAATACCATGATGCCACATGAAAAGCATTGTCGTGTTAGCATCCACGTGGTATCAATTTCACTATTAAACAAGCACCAGCAAGCTCAGATCGAGCGGTAAAAGGAGAACAATGTTCATCCTCTGGTGCTCGTGGGACAATAAATCACTGGTTGTCTATTCTGCATGATTAAAATGGACATACATTATTAATCTCGTTAGAAATTTTGATTTAATCACTTTGTAAACACAAGATTAATCTCAACCATCTGATCAGATCGAACAGTTAAGATGAAACCACATCCACCGTCGCTCGGATCGGATAGCCGAGACGAAACAATGTCTGTCATCGCTAAGTCAGTAGTCGCGTTGGACATTTTAAATAGTCAATACCATGATGCCACATGAAAAGCGTTGTCGTGTCAGCATCCACATGGTGTCGAAGGTTTAAAATAATTTAATTAGGTTTATAAATGTAATTAATTAGTCAAAACTTTAAAAAATCATAAATAATTATAGGAAAAATCCCAAAAAAGTAAATAAACCCATTTTGGAAAACTTAGGCTGAGGAGAATTTAATAAAAATTAAATCTCTAATTAATATCAAATGAATGAAGCTTAATTATGATTTGAAGCCTAGGCTAATTACCTTAATTAAGGTCAAATTACTTGGCTAACAAATTCCAAATTTGGCATGTTTATTCTATGGGATGTCCTCTACCTATCATTTTTTTCTTTGAATTATTTGTCATGTGGTTTGGGAAATTCCAAATTTTATATCTTAATTACCCTCTTTAAATGATTTAATAATTATTAAAATGAAGTAATTAATATTAATTAATGTAAACAATAAGGATAACATGGGAATTAATTAGGACTCCCTCTCCTAATTGTTTCTAAATGTATTCTCTAAAAGGTTTAATTAATATGTTTAATAATTAAGGGTAAATTAAGAAAAAATAATAATGAAATGTAAATAAAATCAATTTAAGTAACTCAAATGCAACCCATTAATCCCTTTATGTGTTTAATAACATAAAGTCATTAAAGAAATTATGATTTTCCTTTTAGTGTGGAAAAATAATAAAAGTATTTTTCTCAAATCTTTTTCTTCTTTAATTTAAATAATTTTTTAGCAAGAGCCTACTTGCATTAGATCTCTTTAGGTGCATTGCCAATTTTATTTTTCTAAAGCATATCATTGAAGGCTCATGTTTTGATGATTAATTAAATTAAAGAAGCTTGGGAATGGTGATTAAATTAATGTAATTAATAGATTGAATCTAATTAGTCCATAAAATATATTTAATTTCCTTTCTTTAACATATTAAATAACCAACATGGGATTAAGTGAAATCTAAGTGCTATTTTCTGCTCTTTACGTTTCAACGACTTCAATATTAAAATTGAACATTAAAGAAACTTTGATTAGATTTAAGGGATGTTTATTTAACTTGATTGTCCTTAGGTTCTAATCAAATCAAGTATATTGTGTGGTGATACTCTATTACTTATTTTCAATTATCATAAATGCGCATGTCATGTGCTTCATGTATTCATGTTTTAAAGTCAAAATAATATGATTATATTTAAATTACATGAGTTGGACAAACATTATTATATAGTGTGTCTATTATCATTAGTAAATCTCAAACTATTTTGAAACTATATGTTAATTATGAATTAAATAATTTGAAGCTTAAATCAATCCTTATTATAAATAATTAATTATGTAAAAATGAAATGATCACTTGTAATCAAAAGATGGCAATTCATGGTTTTATTCCTATGTGCATACTTATATATTCATGTATTTCAATTAGCAAGTATATAGTCTGGATATCCCTAGAACACAAGGCATTAAGTAGCCCTAAGGAAGTCTTAGCTAATCTCACTTGTCTAATTTAATAATGGCACGTACTTGGTTAACTTCATTTATGTATACATATATTAGTATATAAAGTGAAACCATTTCTTTTGCCATTAAGCTTTACATAAGTAAAAAAAAATATTTATACACAACATTTTCATGATTTTATTTCTATGTTTATGTATATGCTTATAAGTATTTGAATTGGCAAGTATATAGTCTAGATAGCCCGAAACACATAACTTTAAGTAGCCCTAAGGAGATCATAGATAATCTCACTTCCCTGGTTTAACAACGTCTAGTACTTACCTAAATTCCTTATACATATTCATAGATGCTTAAATATGGGATGAAATCCCACTTTCTATTAAATTAATACATCAACATTCATTAAGCGTGTGATAATACAAGCACATTGCCTGTATATATATATATATATAATCAAATATTAAAGAAACTAAAAAGAAAAAAATATGGATGTTATTGATAATGAAAAGAAGTAGTGGAGTATTATTCATGTAATGATGACTTAATTTCATTTGTCTTAAGATGTCTTTCATGTTTAAATAAGATTTATTAAGAATAATCTAAATTTTGGTTAAAATAAAATGTATAAATGATATGTTAAGAAAGTTAAAACAATAATGATGTATCTTTGGAAATCAAGTTAAGCTAGGTATGAAAGAGTTAAGCCTCTTTCTTCTCTTTAAAATGATTAGATCTTAAGTAAGAAGTGGACAAAATAAAAATGCTTAAGTTAAAACTCAATCAAGCTACTACAAGATTTAAAGTGAAATCACCCTTAATGGGTAATTTCAACAATCCTAAAATTTTAAAAAAATTCTAATCCTAAAGCCTAACCAAGACATATCACAATAAGCCTCAGCACACACATTAGAATACTAAGTCACCGATCTTAGTATTTGGTTAGGCTGGTGTATGTTTTAGTGATATATTTTATTTTGTGATGTAATATTTTAGACTGAATGTTATATCGTTGTTAGCCTAACGATATTTTTTTGCAGGGGATTGTGCTTGAGGAACCACTGTAATAATAAATGAATATAAAATTCTTTTACTTGCAGAGGTTGCTTATGTCCCTAAGCATAATCTAATTAGGATGGTTGGGCTTGGTTATCAAAGTGCAGAATGCTAAGCCCAAATATGTGAAATATAACTGCTTAGTTTGTATGTTTATTTAGCTAATATCTATTTTATAGGTGTAGTTAGATTTTATTTTTCATAAAGATGAAATTTTTTTAATAAGATTAGGATAAGTGCTATGGGATTTATGTTGAGCAGTGGATATGGATTTCATTTTTGAACCTCAAGATTCATCTTTTTATTATATTATTCTCTTCACACTAGCCCTTTTTTGCTTGTTGAACAATTAAACATAAATGCTCCAACTAACTCTTTATTAAGGCCATCCATTTCTTGTGTTCTTATGAAAGTAAATATTACTTAGTAATTTCTAAACAATTTTTTATTATCTTAAATGAATGAGATTATAAAGAATAGTGATTAAAAAGACATACCCCGTAGTTATGTAAAGTAAATGCCATCATTTGAAAAGTTAGTAGAAAATTTCACTTAGAGTCTCACTTTAGCCCAATTAAAATAGCTTCCTCCAATAAATATGATTGTCTTTATGTCTTCTCCTTCACTATCATTAAATAGGTCACATACTATGATGCAATCAGATCTATGGAGTAAAGATATTTCTTAATTAATTTAATGTTGGGTAGGTGCTCTTTAATTAAAATTTAATAATTATTGGACATGTTCCCATATCTTCAAATTAAAGTGATTCATTTTCTCATATATAAAGTTTCTCTTATGAGGTTATCCTTAGGAAGATTCTAATTATTTCAAGAAATCATTCATTGAGTGTTATGGTAAGGGCAAGATGAAATATAAGAAGAACACTTATTTCATTATGTCATCAACATCAAAATGGTATTATTCTTAAAGTTTCTTCCTCAATGTAGGTAGATGTTAACCACCAAGTTTATTTCAGTAGTGGGGCACATATTCCCTCATCTATTTTGATTATTAATATTTCTCAAACTCACAAAATAAGAAGTTCGATATTCATCCAACTTTCCTCCATTAAAATCCTTATAAGATTGCAAACATTTATCTATTTGTTAGTGTTTTGGATTCAGATTTACTTTCGATTAATGCTGATTTTATTTTGATAGTTAATATTATTTATTATTCTTATATTGACTACTTCACTCTAGAAGTTATTCCCCCTTCTTAGTTAGCTCAATAAATACAAGAGACTACAATTATTGTTATTGATATACATATTGAGATTATTAAATAAAAAAACTTTAAGTCCACACTATTAATTAGATTTTCGGGATGAGCATAATCAAAGGAAATTATTTTTGTAGCTATTTGATGAATCATTGGCAATATTTAATGCTTTTAATTTAAACTCCAATAAATAAATTTTTTTTAAAAAAAAAACTCATAACAAGTGCCCTTATTACACTAGATATTTTTTTTTGAAATCCTTTAATGTTCTATGAATTTTCTTAATGCAAAATGAAGTATTGATAAATGTTATCCATCAATGTATTTGATTTAGTTTAGCATTTATGGACAACTTTTGTAATTATGATTTAATTAATAATAATGTGTAGAAGAATCATACACTTGTTATTCTTTTCTAAGCGTGATTATGATATTGGATCTACCTTTGCTTTTTATCAAATAAATTTATGCTTTAAATAAATGAATAGAATAAAAATTCTTATAATTATGTTACCTAAAATAATTATATTCATTATTTGATTTATATATGTACTAATTATGATGAACCAATTTATAATTATATACTCTAAATCATCCCCATTTTATCATCATCAACCCTCCTCATAAATGCTTAAATGGATAATCATCTTTTCCTTCTTTTCTCAATATGCCAATTCAAGCTCTTTGCATACTAATTGTATAGTCCTAATGAGCGTTCATTTAGAACATAATTGCCATTTCCCTTATTTATCTCTATAATTCTCACATGCATGCATGCATTGCACTCAATTGAATGACTACACATCCATTCCATAATATTCCTATCATTTAAGATGCATATTTCTTCCTCTTTATAATACATACAACCCCTCTAATGTGTGTAGAAGAAGACAATAATGACGACCTCAGCAGCACTCCCACGTTGGGCAAAAAGGGTGCTTGAACAAAACCATACATTTGGTCTCAAATTTTTGACGGTGAGGAGAATAGATTCCTCAGACCTTTTACGGCAACAAAACAACTTCCGCCTCCTTTCAGATTCCTCAGACCTTGACATCTTAGTTCCTCAACTCTGTGCTAACGAGAAGTTTGCAGCAAGGTATGGCTATAATGGGCTCGGCGTGTCGGTCTTCATCCCTAATGGATTGAGAATGGAGCTGCGAATGAAAACCAATGTTGATAGCGGAGATGTGAAGCTCACAGGAAATGTGACGGAGCTAACTCAAATTTTCCGCAGCATCAAAGAGGGAGATGTTGTGGGAATTTGGATGTTCCGACGTTTTATAAATTTGGATGAAACAGAGAATTGCTTCATTATTGTGAAGTTCGTATGATGCATTTTTTTTTCTTCTTCTACTTCAGTGGAAAAGATCATCAGATGATTAGTGTAGCAAATTCTTATTAGTTAAAGCTAAAAATTTTCCTTTTTTTAAAAATAATATGTTGATATGTATTTACGAGCTCGTATTACCAACCGTTACATGAGTTTGTTATAGCTTAAAAATATGTTGCAAGATATTTTTAGTCAGTTAATTTCTAAATGTTATGTGTCTTACTTTTTCTTTTTTTTTTAAAACGTCTTCATAAAAAATATGAAACAATTTTCTCACATAGATTTCTTCCTGGGACTATGTTGTTATTACGTATATGAATATATGTTAATTTAGCTTCAGTAATTTATGCTATTATAGAAGTAAACATGCTTGAAATTATTTAAAGAAAAATAAAGTAGCAAAAAAATTTAACAATTAATGTAACAATTTCTGTTCTCAAAATTTAGGATCTTCAGATATTTAAATTAAAATGAATTAAGAGTACAAAATATACGTTCATATATATATATATATATATATATATATATATATATATATATATATATATATATATATAGGTGTGTGTGTGTAATTATTAAAGGACAATAAGATGAATGAACAAAAAAATTATATTTTTTTAATGTTGTGTTCCCAGCACTAATGTTATTATATGCCAAAAATTTTGAGTGCAGTAGTCTTCCAATGATATATTTACTTATAGTAAACCTACATAAATCTAAAACCATAAATTTTTTTATTAATATATGTTTATATGAATAGAAGTTTTCCTAAATAATATGAAATGCTTGTAATCTCAGTTTTTTATTACCTTAGATGCTTAAAAATTCATGGCAATGGAGAGAGAGATTTTATTGTCTTGACTTTATATTAATATCATATACACACATACAGGTAAGATAGGTCAAGAGTAACTCGCAAAAGATACAAGATTTTTGATATGAAAGATTAAAAGAAGAAAACTACAAAGCCTGACCTATTTAAAATTACTTCACTAATATATATTATAAGTTGCAAATGGTGTTCTTCCTCACAATTAAGGAATGCATTGAACCAATATGATAAACATTAACTATAAAGAATGGCTTACATGGCGGTAATTAGAGGAGGTTGGCACAACAATTCAACCCATTAACCTCTCCTTAGGTCTAAATCAAACTCAAGACATTAGATTCTCCTTATTTGGTTACCCTAAGTAGTGGATCCCAGTAAGTTAATCTCAGTTCAATCTTGGGTCTATCTAAAATCCAACTAGGGAACATCAATGTAAATAGGGTATCCAACTTTGGCCAAATCTACCTTTATCCTAAAACATTCAAGAGATTTGGTAATATATTTTATTATTTTTCTTAAAGAAATGAAGACCATAAGTGTAAAAGTTTAACATAACCATTCATATTTGTATCAAGCATTAGTATTACGGACAATATGAGTGCCATCCAAGTTGGTGATAGTGGGCATCAAGGTTGATATTGATGATATCAAATATTAAATTCAATGAGCATCAACATTGATGTTGACAAAATGAATTGACTTTATTAGTGATGGTGCATCGATGTTGTTAGCAAGGATGATTGATAAAGCTAGTGGGGATTAACACTATTATCAACAAAATACATCAACTTTATTGGAGATTGTGTGCTTGAATATTATTGGCGATCATGGTGTTTTTGTTTGGAGTCGTAGAGACACCAAGACACCAAGCAGATCATAAGATGTATTTATTGAAATGATTGAGTTGGGCATTAAGGCATGATGTACTACCTCAAAAAAGTAGAAATATCATCATATGATGGACTCAATCATCTAATAAGAATTCCTAAGGTAGATAGGTCTACATATACCAGAGATATTTCCCGTACTTTACATGGATTAAGCATAATTTATTTCAATCTGAGTTCTTCAGTTCTCTATAGATGCAAGCCTTCATAGTTAATTACATCCTAAGAAATAGAAATTTCCTAAGAACACTCTCGATTAAAGTAGTAAACTGATGTCTGCAAAGATTTTAAAGATTGACAATCAAAGGATTTACAATTGAACATCAATTGGGAAGGCTCCAAATAAGTAGACTTCTTTATGGATTCTAAAGGACGATTAGTAGGAAGTACTCAATATACTAAGAAGCCTAGTGAGTACGTCAATATATCCTATAGAGAGGATTCATATTTTTAGATATGAAAGTTATATTTATTTGAATTGACATTTCACTTAGATTTTGATAATACAATATTGTAAGCATGCCTAAGATGTGAGAACTTATGCTCATAGCAAAAGAGAAACAAGTAGCCTTTGAGCCTATATTTAGATTGCTCTAGCATAAGCTAAGAGCTCGACCTAATTCTGCTTGGAGAAGTAGGATATATTGGTTCACTTCCACTAGAGAGAGTAAACTGATCCCGACTCTTCTGGACTAACAACTGTCTAGAGTAGCTGCCAGCTAACACCTCTTATGATTTAAAAAATCATGTAGGTCAGTCTTATGTAAATGCAAGATAGCTAGCCTATTATTTATTAAGAATGAATATAGAGTCCTAAACTCACTCTCTAAGAGACTAGATCATAACTGGTGTGCAAATTATGACTTAAACTAATGCAATCAAATTTACAAATTTTAATTCATTTTAACTCATTATTTTGGACTTAAGCTTGGGAGAGTTTATGGCTAAATGCATGATGAAATTAGATTAAATGCTAAATTGATAGAAAGAAGTATTCTCATTTACAAGGGATTGCTCTCACAAGTCAAGCCTTATCCCCAATCATACAAGAGTGAAGACACCAAATTTTGAAAGAAGAAATAATATGCATATTTGATGTTAGAACATACAATCACACAGTTAAAGGGTTGTTAAACCTTTTATTTCTTTGATTAAAATCTTAGGCTTTAAAATGAGGTTATGAGTTGTTAAGTTTAATTAAATTTGTTTAGTTGAAGTAGAAAATTTAGTTTCTTAAAGAACATAATGTATCCAAGTTATACAGTAAACAATCAAACATTAAGGAACCTATTAAAAGCATATCATTTTATTCAATAATCAATGTATTCAAATAAATAAACATTATCAATTGAAAGAGTAAAAGATCGATGTGGTCAGGTACCGTTCGACACCCTAAAGAAGAAAAGAGATTGGGTAGCCAAGCTCTACCCTTATACAGCCGGATTATAATTAATTTATAAATAAAATTAAAGTTATGAGGGTCTTTAGTTTTTCAACTTCATCTTCATTTCTTACATTTGAACACTCTAGGCATCACAAGGCTTTTTTTCCCAAGTCTAAGCCTTCTAATCAGTGCTGATCTTAAAATGCCATAGCTCTAATCCTAAGCCTATTATAAAAATTATATTTTTTATGAAATGAAAATCTAACTACACCAACACAATAGAAGTTAGCTTAACACACATTCAACCTAAGCAGTTTTATTTCATATATTTGGACTTAGCACCCTACCTTGGGTTACCAAGCCCAACTATCCTAATGGATTATGCTTAAGAACTTAAGCAACATCCATAAGCAAGAAGCATTTATAATTTGATTACTTCAACAGTCCCTTAAGCACAAACCCTTACATAAGATATCATTAATCTAATATCGCCCTTACATCTAGACCCTGCACATTCAATACTAACATCTAGTTTAATAAAAATTACATCACAATGCAAAAAATTACATCATCATAGCAAGCACTAGCCTAACCTAAGTCTAAGATTAGTGACTTAGTATTCTAATGTGTGTGTTAGGCTGAGTATGGTATGTCATAATTAGAATTTAATGTTTAAAAATTTATAAAGATAATTATATAAGTTTCTTATGAGCTATTATTACACTTTATATAATTAATTATTTTGAAATAAATTTTATACCTAGGCTTTGTTTTCATTTTGAGTTTCAATTTTGATTCAAATTATAAAGAGAGGAAGGATGAATAAAATCCACATTAATCTCTAATCGTAGATTGAATCTAAGAGATGAATTTTATGATTTTTATTCATCTTAATGAAATATTATTAATTTCTTTATTAAGCTATGTATTTGGATTTGACTTAAAAAAATTTATCCAAATATGAAAGACATCTTAGGATTAATAAAACTAAGTCATGGTTAATTTAATAGTTTTTTTTTACTTTGCTTCATCAGCCCTTAATATTCACTTGATTAAATAATATGTTTAATTAAATAACTATATATAATAAATATACATATATCTTTTGATTATTCCACACATAATGCATGAATGAATTAATACATATAGTTTATATTCATTAACATATGGAATATGATGCATAAATTGTGTAGAAGAAATTAATTTAATTATATCTTATGCATATACATACACATTAGTATATTAAAGTTGTACAAGTGTGTGTCATTATTTAACCAGAGAAGTGAGATAATCAGAGACCCTATTGAAACTACTTAAAGTCTCATGTTCTCGTGATGTCCAGACTATATACTTGTTAATTAATATACAAATGCATACATGTATGGACATAAAGGATGAAATTATGAAATTTTTAATGTATTTTAAATATATAGGTAAAAATAATTCATTCTTAATATGCATCTCACTATAAATCTCACAGTGCGTGTCACTTATACTAGAGGTATGATGTATCAAGATCTACTTCAGACCAGTACCACTGTACCATTGGGTTTCCAAACTATATACCTTTCAAATTATAATTTATACATATATGAATTAAATTTAACTTTTAATTATTCATATCAATTTGTATTTAGGTTAATAGATATCTTTTAATTAATTAGCAAAATAATTCGATATCTTCTAGTGATAATAGTTACATTATTTAATTCAAATTCAAAGGCATACAATTAAATGCAATCTTTTATTTTAATTTTGAAAACATGAATCCATGAACATATGTAACACAAATTTATGAGTAATTGAAGTAAGAAAATTAAACACCATCAAATAGCCTATTTGAATTTATTGATTCCTATCAACATTCACATTAAGATAAATAGCCTTATGCCTAATCAAGTTCATGAAAGAACAATTTTTAGAATTTCAATTATTTAATTTTAAAGAAGAGAAAACTTTATTAAAATTATCCCTTGACACATCTCTATTCATTAAATGATTTAAAAGTGATTTAGATAATTTTATAAATTAATTAAGATTAATTGATTATTTAATCAATTAGCCCAAAAAAACTCATAAATTTAATTAAGTTTTAAGTATAAGCCTAAAAGTATGATAAAAATTACTAGAAATGAATAAATATGAAATAAACATGTTCTACAAATTCTAATACAATTGGGCTTATAATTAAGGGTTTATTAAATAAATGAAAAGAAACCTAAATTCATCAATTACATTCAAAATAGCCTAAACCATTTGGGGATTTTGATATCATTAAAAACCTCTTTTTTAGCTAACCACAAAATTTTTGAGATATACACTAATTATTATGATTTTTCTAAGATATAGGATATTTAGCGATTTAATTAATTTTATAAAAGCCCTTTGGGGTAACTTTGAGAAATAATTAAGACGAGTGGTCCTAATTAATTTTTATGATCATCCTTACTATTTTTTGTAGATAATTAGATTTACAAAATTAATTTCAAAATTTTATTTATTTTATGTAATTATTAAATACATAAAATGACTAATTTAGGTTTGAAAATTTGCATTTCTCAAATTGCTTAACAAGTTAACTTGATATAATTATGAGAGGCAGAGATCATCCTATAGGACAATCACACTAATTTTTACGTCAATTATGCCAGTAATTAAAACTTAATTACATTAATTAAGTGAAACTTCAAACCCTAATTAGTCACTAATCGTTTAACAAAAATAGAAGCTTTTATTTTTTTATAAATTCTCCTCTATATAATCTTTCCAAAATAGATTTATTTATATTTTTAAAATTTTTCTACAATTAGTTATACCTTTTTAAATTTATATTCATTTTAATTGATTTACATAATTACCACCATGTCCGCACTAATGTGGTAACACTTTCTGCATGACGCCATGGGATTCATTATTTAAAATTTCTCACATGGTTGCTGACTCAGTGGCGGATGACACACTTTCTCCTCAATCGTTCGATCACGGTTCAAACAACGAAGATTAAATCTTTGAGTTAAATCAAAATTTCTAACGCATTTAATCACAGTCATTCATTCTAATCACGTAGAACAAACAATAGATTATCTGTCATCGACCTCCGGTGAGAGACAAACACTCTTCATATTCACCACTAGATCTGAGCTCTTTAGAGCTCATTTGAGCGGAATTGAATCTAAATCAATAAAGGGGATGTCCTAAAAGGATCCTACTACTCAATCGACACCAAATTCATATTTCTTTCAGAAATGATAAACACCTAATGGAAAAAATTACGATTTGTCAGAATTTATCTCGCCGGAGCTAAAGATCGATGGCCCAATAACCGAGATAGTTACACCTTGAAGAGGCAAAGCCCTATTGAGAAAATCAAGAGTTGCCTTCCTGTCGATCATTCTTTGGACCAAGTGCGACCATGAAGCTCTCAAAGTTGATCTTAATGTAATTTTAATGCTCGAATTGAATGGTTTTTTTTTTCATTTTGGGTTACCGGAATGAGGGAAAGGTGTGGGGAGAGTTAATTTAAGTTTGGTTGAAGATTAGTAGAGTTGGGTGTGAGGTAGGCTCGAGCTGAAGTGGAACTTGGCCTTACCGGTGATGGGGTGCACGCGGAGCTCTAGGAACTTAGGGGAAATAAGGTTCTCTTTGTGTGGAATATGTGTCTTGAGTTTGAATGGGGGAGCAAGTGTATACCCTTCTCCCCATTTGAACCGATCAAATGGGATGGTTCAGGCCATGACAACCATCTGACCAGTAGGGCTGGCCGAAAATGGCATGGAACTAGTGAGGTGGAGGTCCTCTAGTGGCTAGTGGCTATAGGGATAACCCATACTAGCTGAACCAAGGGTTAGCCAAGGTGATAGAGACTTCACCTTGGTCAATGACTAAGCCCAACAACTTTAATTCAGGTCTAGTCAACATGGGTAAGCTTAAAACATGCTAAAGTGGTTGCCCAAAGCTAAGAGAGGGGTTGGAACTTCCAATTTTAAGTTTTTGTCCTATTTGAAACCATTAGTTCACTTGGTTTGTGTTGAACATGGTTCACCTTCGGTTGGGACCACTTTAGTTGGAAAATAGGGACCTAAGGTTGAGTCATGCCAAGTTTTCTTATGTTTACACTTGGTTTGGTTCGATTTGGCTCAATTTGTATAGATTAATTTGGGTTAAAATGGATTAGATTGACCAATTTATCAAATTAGGTCAAGGGGGTTATTGGATTAAGTTCAAATGATCATTTGGAACTCATTGGTGCAAATAATTTAATTTAATTTGAAGTGGATTTGAATTTGACTCCTATGAGTTCATATGGGTCAAATGGGCTAAGTTGACCAATTTAGTCAAATTAGCCAAATTGGGTTGGATGGGGAGTTGAGTTAAATTTTATTGATCATTTGACATTAATTGGAGGCTTTGATCTGAATTAATATGATTTAGAATTTGTTTTGATTCAATTTGACATTTAGGTCAAATTGGGCTAAATGAGTCAATTGGGTTAGTTTGGCCAAATTATCTTCAATTAGTGGTTATAGTGTGTTTAATAATTAATTTATGATTGATTGGATGGTTTGGCTCAATTCAATTTGGTTTAAAATGAGTTTTGGTCAAATTAGGTCAACTTGGGTCAAATGGTCAAATTGACTCAATTGGGTTCAATTGATTATAATTGAGTGATTGATCATAATCAACAATCATTCTAGAAGTGATTGAAAGATTTGATTTGGTCCAATTTAAATTGAATTAGGATTTTACTCAATTTGGTCTTTTAGGTTAAATTGGATCTAGTAGGTCAATTAACCTGATTAGGTTCAATTTGAGATCAATTGATTGTTGGAACATGTTCGATAGTGGATTTGAAGTTAATTAGAGGTTTTGGTTACAATCAATTTAAGTTAGGTTGAGTTGGCTCATTTGGACCTTTTAGGTCAAATGGGCCAAGTTGTGTTAATCAGCCAATTGATGAAATTGAGTTGTTTGGAATGGATTAGAATATTCATTTGAGTGTTTAAAATTATAGTGAGGGTTGGAATGATTCAATTTTCTTAAATCATCTTGAATTAAGTTTTGGCCTTATAAGGTTCAAAAGGGTCAACTTGGGTTAAGGGCCAATTTGGCTTAGTTTGATTCAATTGGGTTGTAATCAATATTCAATTAAGTTCAATTAAGGTTTAAATGAGTTTGGGTAAGTTCAGTTTTAATTGGATTGAATTAATTTTGGATTTAGCCTTTTTAAGCTCAAACAGGTTAAATTGGCTCAACTTAACCACTTGACCAAATTAAACCTTAATGGGTTAAGCTAATCAATTGTTCATGATCAAAGTTTAGTTTACATTCAATTGGTTTAGTTTTGAGAAATTGATATGACATAGTGTTTTCATTGGATTTAGGGTAGGTGGTCCCTACCTATCTTGGTTCTAGGTCTAACCTTAAAGTTGAATCCACTGAGTCTTCTAAGCTTAGGATTTATATTCACCTAGCCACTAAAAGTGTTTGAGCTCTAGGAATACCTTAGTGCCTAGATATATCCTAGGTCTAAGGAGATGATCATCAACCTGACTGTAAAAGTGAGGTTAATAATAATTATCTGTAATAAAGTTCAATATAACTTTGTTTAGAGTCATGTTTGAAAGAAATTTATGATGGATGCTTAAAAAAGCATGCATAGGAGATTGGTTCCCCTAAAGAGAATTTCAACCCTATGTAAGCTTTGAACCAATAGGTTTTATCTTTTATAGACATAGAATAGGTTAATAAACCAATGCTTAAAGGTTAGGTTGCTCTCACTACAAATGATAAAGTACAATTAAAAATAGCCATTCATCAAATATTCATAAGAAGACAAACACCTCAAAAAAAGTCTTTAGTTCACTAGATCATATGCCCGGATTGATAACACTTTGAACATTACTCCTTTTAATAGATGTGGTTAACTTAGTTGGGTAAATAAAATGCCCATCAGGTCATGATCAATAAATAGATTGGATTTTCAGGAACTAATTAATTTTGGTCTGAAGATGAAGATTAAAAGGCTTAAATATTATTGGTCTTTAACATTTCATGACAAGATAATATCATTAAAAATCTCCCTTTGCAAATTGAAATTTATTTAAAATATTTTGTGACACTTATTAGCTTATTTGTAATAGGTTAAACTCAAACCCATTCTTAAAAATCCAAACCAAACCCTAGAGTTTTTTGGAGTTTGTTGGCCCAGCTATTCAACCCATTAACTTTTTCATAAATTTGAATCAAACAAAATACATTAGAATCTCCTGGTCACCCTAAGTAGTGAATCCCATTAGGTTAATCTCAGTTGAACTTTAAGTTAATCTAAAACTTAACTAGGGAAACTTCAACATAATCCTTAAGTATCCAACTTTAGACTTTAGCCAAACCTCCTTTGATCCTAGAACACATCCTAAATATTCATAAGTTCCCTTGGTACTCTTAGGTCAATCCCATTCTTAGTCAAATAAAGCATTGGTTAAATAAGTTAACTCGTTATTGGCCATATCTATTTTAAACCATATAAAATTAAATTCTTGAAATCAAATCTTAGCATTGGTACTAAAAATCTTATGCCACTCCTAATAATGCTTAATATCATGCCTACCTTATCGCTTGAGTTCAAGCCTATATGTCTGACCCAATAACTCATTAAAAGCATAATCAAGCTCTTAAAAGTCAATTCATTTAAATAAAAAATGCCCATTAAGACCCTTAAAGGTTCACTCAAGTTTAGATCTACTAAATCAACCATATTTTGCTTATAACTTAGACATTTTCACTTTGGGGAGTTATCCAAGCTAGAATGGTATATTAGCTAGCCCCTACATGAACTAAGCTAGCCTTATCTCTCTAAATGAACCTAATTTTAACATTGAGCTAGTAAACTTAACTAACTGAGTTGGTGATGTAGCACTTACACTAAGATCAAGGACAAGATCTTAAACTAAGATATAACAATAAGATTTAAGCAATACATCATGCACAACTCTCCAATCAGCCTATGAATGACCTCAAATCATTTTTAAGCCATTAAAAATAACTAAGAAGCTTAAATTAAGATTTTTTTATGGGTAGTTCTACCCTACAAAGCAAAAAAGGTAAAGAAATTTAAAGATTTATTGATTTCAAGGTCACTCTACTTGACTTGTTAGTTTATAAAAAAAATTTATGCTTTTGAAGCTTTAAATTTTTTTAATCTTTTCTTACATTTTATTCCATTAGCATTAGGATAAGTCATTATTCTATGAACTAGTATTTTATTAGCTCTAATGATTGTCCAAACGTATATCTACTTAAAAAATTTCTATAAAAAGCATCTTTTATTTTTCTTATCTCATTCAACAAAAAAATAAATTTTGCTTGAACAACTTTAATGTGAGAAGTCTTGGTGGTGCTCTATGCTTTGATGAGGGTTAGCAGTTGATCATATAGGGCTTTAGTAAGTCTTAGATTATCTTTCCCAACTCTTACTCCAACCAACTCTAAAACATAATTTCTCTCTCTTCTTCATAAGGCTTAGACAAGCCTTAATTCTTACCTTCTTCTACCCTAAGACACCTCTAACACCTTTACACTCAAAAAATGTAAGCAACTAATTACATGCAAATTAAAAATGAATTAAAAACATATTTATATACCATTATTAATTATTAGTGTTTGGCTATTTATTTTTTCTATGAAGAAATGCTTAATGAAAGAATTAGCATCAAACCTTGCACTTACTAATAAATTTTCATACATAACCTTATGAGTCATGTACTAAAAAAAATTGCATTTCATTTCAAAAGAACTTTTCATAAATTAAAAGCATTACATACATATATGATTGGGCTACATGGCTTCATTGATTGAGTTGTAAGTCTCAATTCCTATGATGAAAATAGTCTAACTTATATTGTATCATATAAAGATTGAATTTGCTAATTTATGATGATAAAGTGGGTGTTGACCTCACTTTTGGTGTGAGAATTAACCTTTCTCATCTTAAACTTAGGAACCTTCTAGACACTTGGATTTTCTTAATGCTAAGACACTTTTAGTGATTAAGAAAACACTAAACCCAAGCTTAGAGATTTAAAAAATATAACCCTAAGCCAAAAGTTTACCTTAGGACAAATAAGTTTCACCTACCCTAAGGCCTAAACCAAAACTCATTCTCATTCACTCATTCAAACTTAAGCTCTATGATTAGAGAAAAACCAACTCAAACCTATTCAATTAATCTTAATTGAATTTGGTTTTATAATCCAAGCTCCAAGCCAAATTAACCTAAACTTTAACCCAAGTTAGCTCATTTGACCTAAAGGGTTCAAATGAGCTAAAACTTAATTGAGCCCAAATCAATTGTGATCAAAGCCACTAATCAACTATAAATCCATCATTGAATCTCTCTTAACACTTAATTGACACCAACTCAACCCATCAACCTGATTGGTTCACTTGACCCAATGAGACATAAATGGTCAATTTGATTCAAACTTCAATCCAACCCAAATTAGAATAAATCAACTCATCCAATCCATTTCATAATGATTCTTGATCATCTTCGATTGCTCAATTGCAATCAATTAGGCCAAATCAAGCCAATTTGACCACTTAACTCAAGTTGACCCAATTGACCTAAAGGGCCAAATTAGGCCAAATCTCATTTCAATCCAACATGATTGCAACCAATACCTCTACTCAATCATAAATTGATTATTGAACACCCTACAATCATCAATTGAAATCAATTTGACTAAGCCAACCCAATTGGCCTACTAGCCCAATTGACTAGTGGTGTTTATTTTTGGATGTGGGTGGACACCACGCAGATCGTAGTGGGTACTTATTGAAGTGATTGGATACAACATTAAGGTATGATGTACCTTGATAGATTGAAACATCACCCTATAATGGACCTAATCACCTCATAAGGACCCCTAAGGCATGATGTGTCTTCAAATATACCAGAAATATTTTTTCTACTTTACATGAAAAAGTAAAATATAGTTTATTTTAAGCTGGGTTCTTAAGTTCCCTATGAAGAAAAGCCTACATAGTTAATTACATCCTAGGAAATGATATTTCTTAAGAAAACTATCGATTAAAATAGTCAATTATTGTCTCCAAATATTTTAAGGTTAAGACTATCAAAGGATTGCTTATTTTGGAAAATCAAATGGGATTGTTCAATTGAAAATACTTATTTTGGAATCCGAATGAAAAATAAGTAGGAAATGCTCATGATACTAGAAAGCCTAATGAGCACTCCAACCCATCCTATGGTGAGGCTTAATACATTTGAAAATGAGAGGATTTATTTTGTTTGAGTTAATTTTTTTATTAGATTGTTAGGGATTATAATCCATCAACACAAGATTGTGAAAATGCCTAAGAGATGAGGATTTATGCTCATGGCTTGAAGGAAACAAGCAACCTCGAATCCTAAATCTAGAGAGCTTAGCACAAGCTAAAGCATGCTCTAAATCTAAGCGAAAGGTGGACACTCTGGAATTACAACCACCTAGACTGACCACCAGTTAACACCTCCTACAATTCAAAACCATGTCGTTTGGTCTTATAAATTTGCTAGATGGCTTGGCTTGTTATTAAATTGGAAAGAAACTAAAGTCCTAAACCCACTCCCTAAGAGACTAGAGTATTAGTGGTATGAGCATATGTCTTAATCTAAAATGCAAATCTTTACCATTTTTATTTAATTTTTGATACAATATTTTGGACAAAGGCTTTGTGATATTTATAACTAAATGCATGATAAAGTATAGTTATTGGCTAAATCAAAAGAGAAAGAGGGTGAAGCTCCATTATAAGGGGTTGCTCTCATAGGTCAAGCGGTCTCTAAAGTGTTGAAATGGAAGTCCTCATTTTTGTAAGAGTGATTCAATATGATATGCATGATGTTGGACATACAATATTGTTGGCCTCACTTTTGGAGTGAGCTTTCAACTTCTCCATCCTATACATATGGACTCCTCTAAACAGTAAGAGTTCTTTAGTCATAAGACACTTCTTGTGATTAGGTGAACACTTAATCTAACCCTAGAGACTTAGAAGAGTTAGCTATAGGAATAGGTTATGCCTTAAGGGTTTTAGGAAGACTTTCCTACCCTATAGCTTAAACCCAATCCTTGATTCCCTTCTCAAATCAATTCCAACTCAATTAATTTTCTCAAATCATGAACCAATTCCAAATCCAAATCATGAATCAAATCAGAAATGATTAAAACCCATGATCAATTCCAATTCCAAAATCTTTCCTAAGCCCTTTTGATTTCATCTTTTGGACTTAGCTCAAATCAAATTCAAATCACTCCAAACTCAAAAGATTTTTTTTAACCCATTTATATTCTAATTTATATTCATAAATATAAATGAAATATAAATTCAAATAACAAAAACAAAATGCAAAACTCAAATCCAACTTAAATCCAACTTATACTCTTTCAAGTCAAATCCTTGAAGTTAGCCAAATCATTCTCAAATCAATCCAAACCTTTGGATTGTCTCTTCAAACAATCATTCCTTCAATCACATGCCCAAATATAAACATAAACTATGAACACCAAACCAATATCAAGCTAACCCAAGTCAAATCCATGTTCAGCCTTTTGACTTGAAATTGTCAAATGAATCAAAACCCATTTGACTCCAAATCACTTGCAATTAGATTTATATTTACTTCATAAGTTCATATGTGAGTTCAACTAAACTTGAATCAAGCCTTGATCAAGCCAATTAATCCACTTAGGCTCACTTGACCCAAAGTGACCTAAAGCACATTTTTGAGCCAAATTCTAATCTAACCCAAATTGTATTGAACTAAGCCATCTTAGCCTCATATTGTGAGCAACAATTATCCTAAGATGATCAATCACTCAAATTGGGTCAAACCAAGTCAACACTTAGCCCAAATGAAACCCAAACTAGCCAAAATTCTCTATAACCAAATTGATTGAAAGCATTGATCAAAACAATCCATAATCAATGATTGAACTTAACCAAGCCATCAATTGAGCCAAACCAAGCCTAATTAGCTACTTGACCTAAGTTGAACCAAGTTGACCTAAAAAGTCAAAATGGGTCAAATCTTGATCTAAGCCAAATTGATTGCAACCAATGGGTAAAATTCATTCTAAATGATTGTTGAACTTGACCAAAGCTTCAATTAGCCAACCCAATTTAGCCCTATGAACCCAACTTGACCTAAAAGGTCAAATCAACTTGAAATCAAACCAAATCAAAATTGAAACCAAAGCTTGCAATACATTTCAAATGATCAACCAAGCCTAAACCAACCCATGACCTAACCCAATTGGGTCAAGTGGGTCAAATTGGTCAACTTGACCCATTTGACCTAAATGAACCTAAATGAACTAAAACCAAACATAAACCAAATTGAACCAAACTAATGATACCCATAGGCTCCAAATGATCATTTTAACTTGCCTAACCCATGGTTTGACCCAATTTAACCAATTGGACAACCTAACCCAACCTGACCTAAATGGGTCAAATTGAACCAATCCAAATCAGATGAACTCCAAATCACTTGATGTTTAGCCCAACCCATTTTTGAATCATTTAAAATTTTCCAAAATCAAAATCAAGGCCAAATGACCATTTTACTCTTAGGATAAAGGGTATTTTATTACCAAATTCACTTGAAATTTGGTCATTTCCTTCTCAAGGCCACTTGACATCCTCATAGTGGTCCACATGAACACCAAGGAGGGTGGTGAACATGACCCAATGAGCTTGGGATAGCCATGACCCATTCCAAGGCCAAATCAACCCCTCCAATGGGAATTGAGCACTTGGATCACCCAATGCACTCACCTAGCACATGGGCACCCACTCTCCTTCCCTCCTCTACCTAAAATGAATCACATGGGATGCTAAACATCTTAAACTGACCAACCAATCTCAAAAATTGATCAAAAATAGAAACTCTACTCTTCACCATCCAATCCAAGGAGGGGGAGATATACTCCCCCCTCATTCCCACTCAAACAAGAAGCACTCAATTCAACTGAGCTCTACGAATTAAAACCAAGCTTCCCTAAGCCATTTCCAAGCTCCCTTGAATTCTCCTTCTGAGTTTTGCTCAAAGCTGAAATAGGGGAGGCCCATACCATTTCCAAGTCACTCAATTCTCCAGCAAAACCAAATTAAGCTTGCAAGCGCCATCAAGGGACTTCATCGAGCTCAATCAAGTTGTTTCCCGAGTCACCGAGCCATAAGAAGGAGGACTTTGATCAAAGTTGATTTCCATTGAAGGGGAGCTTGGTCAATTGAGCCATCCACGTCAAATCAATACTTGATACCTTCAACAGGGCTTCATCTCTACTAGATGAAGCTACGTCCTCCATTGGAAGCATCGGTGATAGCCTCCGGCTAGGTATTGCTTAAAATCGATCTTAAGATAAAAATTTCTTAGTCCTTTGTGAAGAAAATTGTAATCTATTGAGATCTTAACTGTTGGATTCATTGCTTGTGCTTCCCCGAAGGTGTGGGGTGAGTCTGAACTCCATTCAAGGTTAAGTGAGCTCGGATCACACGATGATCGATGGACGGCATCCGTCTCTCGCCGCTCGGGAGGAGATAGATCACACACCATCCATTTCACATGATTAGAATGGATGGTTGTGATTAAATCATGATAGATCTCCCATTAATTTAAGCCTAAACTGCGAGATTAATCGTAGCTATTTGATCTTAGATTGGACGGCTCGTGGAGAAAGCGCATCTGCCGCCAGCTGACTTAGCCACAGATGTGAAAAATTAAATAACTTATCCCATCGCATCATTGGAAAGCACGTCGCATCAGCCACCATGCAGCTTGACAGGATTAGAGGTTTAATTAGCTCTAATTAATTCATTTTTAATATTGAAACTTTTAAAATTTATAACTAATTATAGAAAAATCTAAAAAATACCAATGCGAGTTTATTTTAAAGATAATTCAAAGGGGAATAATATAAAATTTAGTTTAATTAATTTTAAACAATAATTTTCACTCAATTTGGGTTTTATTGGGTATGTAATTTGGCTAATTACTTCTTAATTACTTCAGCAACTAATTCCAAACTTCCTAGAGTTAATTAGTGGGATGACCTCTGCCTCTCATGATTTTCTTGAAATTTATTATTGGATTAATTAGAGGAATTACTTATTTCATCCCTAATCACTTCTATAATTAATTAAATGATTAATTAACCTATTAAATAGTGATAAATTCATTAATTAAGCTTGTTAATCATCATGAAACAGTGAATGGACTTAGGGAATGAGATTAGGATTTCTCTTCTAATCTTTTCCCCTAAGTTTATTTCATTTGGGTAAACACTTACTAAATTTACAAATTAATTAATGGCTTAATCACCTCATTAACTAATTCAATTAATCAAATTCAAAACTAAATCACTCCAGAACTTAATCACTTAATTCTTGGGTAGATTCTTAAGTGTTCATTAACCTAAGAGACTTCAAAAGAATTATAATCAAACTACATGTGTTGGATGGTTATGAAAGTACTTAATTAAACCCTTTAGCTTAATTAATCAATAATTATGAGCCAATTGCATTAGGCCATTTTACTTCTTAGGAGCATTGCTGATTTAAATTCTAAATGGTTGCATATCATATGTTGGCTCATAATTATTTATTTAATTATGTTAAAGTGGAGTAGGTAAGGGATAATTAATAGATTTAATTCATATTTTAACCTAAATAAAATATAAAATTAACCTAATTGATCTAAAATTAAACCAAACCAAGTCACACATAGGGGAAATGGGTTAGGACTAGCAAACTCTTTTCACATTTCCTAAGTCAAATCAAATTCAAAAAAAAATCTCCTTAAAAAATTCTGATTCACTTTAAATGATCTTATTTTATCAAATTGTCTTTAGGAATTAATTAGGGTGAATGAAGTCATATGCATACATCACTTTGTTTCTTTCCAAGCATGCTAAATATTATTTGTCATATGAAATCATGCATTCATCTCTTTTGGGAAATCAATTAAATAAAATGTTTCCTTTTATGTCAAATTGCATGTGTTGGCTAAAATTAAGAATATGAGTGGTTATTATCACTATTAAACCAAAAATTATTTTCAAAACCTATAAATCAAAGATTATGAATGAAGTGATGCATCTTATAAGTACTTATAAGCTTGCATGTGATTATAGCATAAGATGTGTTTTATGTTGTTTTCTCTTCCCTTAACATGGATTTGTATAGGATTTGCAAAGTGTATAGTTCATTTGAAAAGGGCACAACACTTGCTTAAATCTATTCAAATGAATTTCTATGTTATGACTTAAGAAGGATCCTCACATCCACACATATAAATTATACAACCAAATCAAACAAAAATCTTTTGTATAATTCTTCATCCATTTGTATCTTTTTATACATCTACATGTATTTAAGATAAGTGATATATTAGTTTGGACATCCTGGGGCGATGAGGCTTTAAGTAGCCCTAAGTAGGTCTTGTACTTTACGCCCCTAGTGTAGAAAACAATGGCATCGTCTCACTTATGTATTTTATACATGTGAATGTGCATTATGTTAAAGGATGAAAAATCCATCTTTTCTACATAATAAAAACATGCATCAATGGAACATCCAATTTCTCAGATCATATCTCTTAGCATTCATCATCAAAGTCTGCTAACATTTGCATTGCATGTATAAGTATGCTTAGGATCATTTATATGCATGGTATATATGGTGGAAAGAAATAAATGGATGTGTGTTAATTAATCCTAAGATGCCTTTCTTATTGAATAGGGCTATTTAGAGCAAATCTAAACTTAGGATTAATTAAAACACATAATAAAATATTCACTAAAGGAAATTCATCAATTAATCTAAGTTAGAAATGTTTTAAGGTAGAGTTGAAAGAGAAGTTCTCTTTCTTTTCTTCTCTTTACAACATTTAGTAACTAAGTGTAGATTCATTCAAACCAAATCAAATCACTAACTAAAATTGATAAATCAACTAAATCACTTAAAATGAAACTACCCTCTAAATTGAATCCTTCACACACTTAGGAAATTCCAACCTTAAATCCTAGCTAAGATATGCCACATAAGCCTTAAATGGCACACATATTAGGCTAAGTCACCATTTCTAGCTCTATGTTAGGGCGGTGCATGGTTTGATGCCTGATTTTATTTTGAGATGTACTATTTTTAGATTGGATGTTAGGGTGATGATAGGACGATATCAGCCTAATCATGTCTTATGCTGGGGATTGTGCTTAAGGGGTACTATAATAAAAATATAAAAAATACTTTTGCTGTGCGGGTTGCTTATACCCCTAAGCATGATTCAAATTAGGATAGATGGACTTGGTTACCCATGTGTGGGGTGCTAAGTCCAAATTATTCATATAATTGCTCGGGATTGTGTGGTATGTTTAGCTAATCTCTATTTTGCTTGTTTAGTTAAATTTATCTTTTCCTTTTTGATGTAAATTTTGCAATTGAAATTTGGAATGAATGTTATGGAGAAATTAAGGTGAACATTGGTTATAAGACTATGTCTTATATACCATGTGAAGCCTTAGATCAAACCACATCTCAAGTCAAATCAAAAGAAAGAAAGAAATGGAGCAAAATCAAAATGAAGAAATGAAAAAATGAAGACATGAAGAATGAAGACCCTGTTGTGAAATATTCTTATACAATTCCTGCCTTCATCTATCCCCCTCCCTTTTGAAAAAGTTGATAAATAAAAATAGAAATATATAAAAAATACATCTTGTTTGGGACACCACATAAATCCACAGATATTCTTATTATGGTGATCGGATATGACATTGAGGAGAGATGTACTATCTCAAAAGATAGAAGTCACCACTCTATAATGGACCTAATCACTTGAATAAGGACTCCTAAGGACAATGGGTATGCATATGCACCAGAGATTCTTCCCCGACTTCCCATGGAAAAGTAAAGCAGAGTTTATTTTAAATCAGGTTCATTAAGTTCCCTACAGGGGCAACCCCCCATAATTAATTACATCCTAAGAGATGGGATCCCTTAGGAATACTCTCGATTAAGGTAAATGATCATTATCTCCAAAGATTTCAATAGGTAAGACTATCAATCGATTAGTTTATTTTAGAAGATCAAATGGGATTGATCAAAAAGAAAGAGTTATTATCGAAGAAAAAAGGAAGATAAGTAGGAGATGTCTACGATGCTAGGAAACCTAGCAGGCATCTTAAACTATCATATGGTTGGGCTTTACATTTTTGAAATTAATTTAATTTGCTTGAGTTAAATTTTTTATTAGAAATTTAGGGCTTATGATTCCACAACACAAGATTATGGAAATGCCTAATAGGTGAGGATTTATGTTTATGGCCCACAAAGGGGAGAAGTAATCTCAGAACCTAAATCTAGAGAGCTTTGGCAAGGGCCAAAAGCACAACCTAAATCTAAGGTGAAAAATGAGTATTTGGTTTGCATCCACAAGAGTGCACAAACCATCTAGTTGCTTTGACTTACAACCGCCTGGGGGTGGCCACCAACTAACTCCTCCTACGATTTTAAATTCATGTAGGCAAGTCATATGCTTTATGCAAGATGATTAGGTTGTTATTTATTTAGAAAGAAACTAAGTCCTTAAACTCACTCCTTAAAGAGACTAGATTATGTAAGGGTATGCTACAAATGACTTAAATCTAATGCAATTCAAATTTTATTTTTTTGGACAATCATTTTGACTCAAGTTAATATGATTCATATTTCTAATGCATGAGAAATTAGATTATTGACCAAAATCAGTGAGAAGGGAGGAGGTGTGTTTCCACCATGGCTCTCAAAAGTCAAGCCAAGTTTCTTTGGCAAAGGTGGAAGCCCTCCAATCAAGAGTACAAATAATATGCATTTGTGAATGATATTATAAACGAAGTACTCATCCAGCTAAGGGGTTACTAATTCTTTTATCTTGATTTTAGCCTAAGCTTTAAGTGAGGTTATGAGTTCTCTATTTTAAGTTTTGAATTATTAAATTTGGTAGAAGATTTATTTTTCCCTAAGAGCCTAATCCACATCCAGGCCATACATAAAGTGAGGAAGAAACTAGGAAAAAGATGTCACTTAATGCACAAGTTAAACAAATAATCAATCAATTTATAAAGCTATTCGCAAAATAATAAGAGGCCATTGTGGTAGGGTCCACCGCACAAACTGGAAAACAAAATGGGTAGCCGAGCTCTACCCTTATACAACCCAGATTACAAATGAATTACATACAATTAAGCAAGGAACTCATTATTATGGGGTTCTTCAAGCTTCATTTCTTCATTCTTCTTTTCTTCTTTATTCTTCTTTTCTTCTTTCTTTTTTGGTTCCTTCTTTTGGATGGTTGGAAGGGGGATGCTCTAAAGGCTTCACATGGTGCTTAAGATGAAATCTTATGACCAATACTCATCCTAATCCCCATAACAATTATTCCAAAATCCTAATTATAAAAATTACATGAAAAGGGAAAGTAAATCTAGCTAACATGTGCAAAATAAAGATTAGCTAAACAAACCACCAAATATCAAGCATACATATTGAACTTATCACTCCACACATAGGTGACTAAGTCTACCTATTATATTGGATTATGCTTAGGGATAGAAGCACCTGCACATCAAAAGTATTTATATTTTTATTATAGTGTCCCTTAAGCACAATCCCCTACAGAAGACAATGGTTAGACTAAGATCACCCTACCATTCATTATACGCACATTCACCCTAACATCTAGAATAAAACATATATCACAAAACCAAAGTAAGAATCAAATCATGCACCGCACTAACCAAAAGCTAGAAGTGGTGACTTAGCCTAATGTGTGTGCTTTAGAGGTTTGTGTGGTATGCTTAGCTATGGCTTTAAGTTAAAATTTTCTAAGTGTGAAGGATATTCAACTTAGAGGAGAGTTTCATTTAAGTGATTTAATTATTTTGGGTTGATTTTTATTTTATTCTTTGATTAGGTACAAGTGATCCTATAATTAATTACTAAGTTATAAGGAGAGGGAAAGAGAAGATAATTTCTCTTTCCTTCCCTAACCTAAGTAATTTCTAAAGTGGATTCATATTTTAGTTTTTTAATTAATCCTAAATTTAGATGAATTCTAAACAAACCTATCCAAAAAGAAAAATATTTTTAAGATTACTTAAAAATGAACTAAATTCACAAAACATACATCACTTCATTTCTTTCCCAACATGTATAACATGCATATGAATGAGTTATAAACATATCTATATGTGCAAATGGGAATATTTATCACACTTTATGATTCATGATAGGTAATTTACTTAAGAAAATTTGGATGTTTATGATGCATGATTTTCATTAAGTAGCAAAGGGGTTTCTTATCCAATTTTCACATGCATATATGAATGTATGAAAGGCATAAGTGAGTACGACACCATTGTTAACTAGAGGTGTAAAGAATAATACCTACTTAGAACTACTTAAAGGCTCACAACTTCATGGTTGTCCAGACTAATATACCACTTTCCTTAAATGCAAGCATATGTACAAAAGAAATGAATGGAAAAGAAAGAATGCAAAAGATGGTTTTGGTTTATTTATTTTTGTTTATGCAATTTATATGTACAAGCATATGTATCCTTCTTAAGTGATAGTATAGAAATGAATAGGATATGGAATTAAGTAAGTGTTAGGTTCTTTTCAAATGAACCATACACTTTGTCAAATCCTGTTCAAAACTATACTAAAAGAGAAGAGAAGGAAAACCCTGCACTAAGCACATCCTTTATTTTACTCACATGAAAACTTTTAAATAAGATATAAGTAACACACTTTCATTTTTGATAATTGGTTCATATATTTTTAAAATAATTTGAATTTAATAGTGATAATAGCCACTCATATTCTTACTTTAGCCAACACATGCAATTTGACATAAAGGAAATATTTTCATTTTAAATTTGATTTTTGAATAGCATGGATGCATGAAACCATATGACACACATATTTAGCATGTTGGGGAAGAACTAAAGCAATGAAAGCATGTAAACATATTAACTTTAATTAAATCCTAAAAACAATCTTATGAAATAAGAAAGCTTAAAGTAAATCAAAGTTTATTTAATATGATTTTTGTTTAATTTTGAATTTGATTTAATTTTGAAAATGTGAGTTGAGTTTGTTGTTCCTAACCCATTCCCACATGTGTTTGACATTTTTGTGTATTTTGTAGATGATTAGATTCATTTTATACTTTGATTAGGTTAAGGTATGAATTAAATATGTTAATTAACCCTTACTTACACAACCTCAGTATAGTTAATCAAATAATTTTGAGCCAATGAAATGACATAAAATCTCACAAGGAATTTAAATTTGCAATGCACCTAGGAAGAAAGGCGTCTAATGCAATTTGGCTCATGATTAATGATTAATTAAGCTAAGGGGTTCAACTTAATTAATTTCAAAACACCCCCTACACATATGAGTTGAGTTTTGATTTCCTTAATTAAACTTAGGCTCTTGAACACCTAAGTATCTACCCAAAGTAGATTAATTAAGTTTTAGAAAGTTTTAAAATTTTAAGAAATTAATTAAGAGGGTAATTAGTGAATTAACCCTTAATTAAGAGAGGATTGAGAAAGAAAAGGAGGTTTAAGAAATAGCAAAGGGAAATGCCCTAAAATTATTCCTTAAACCTCTTACTCACTGAAACAGACCTTAATCAACTTCAACAAAGGATTAAATCACTAATCAAACCCTTAATTATCCTTAATTACATAAAGGGGTAATTAGGAAATGAATTAGAAATTTCCCCAATTAAGCCACCATAAATCCTAAGCAAATTAGAGGAGGTAGAAGTCATCCCCCAAAATACACTCAAGAAGTTTGAGATTAATTAGTGAATTAATTACATAATAATTAGCAAACTAATATTTCTAATAAAACCTAAAATTAGAGAAAGACAATATTAAAAATCCATTAAAACCAATTTTAGAATATTTTTGATTGAATTATCTTTCAGTGGAAATTTACCTCATATTTTTCTAATTTTTCTTTAGAGAGATATGAATTTTAGAAATTTAGAGGATTAATTAGAATTATTTAAAACTTAATTAATCCCTTAATCCAACAGTGCCACAAAGCAACAGGCATGCTTTTAGCGTTATCCTGGTGACTACTTAAATGTCACGTTGTAGCACCAGGTGGCGGTGGTGCTACGCACTTTTATATCCATGGTTCGATCAAGGATCGAATGGCTAGGATTTAATCCGTGGTTCAGAGGGATAAAATTAAGATATAAAATAGGATTTAATCTCAGCCGCCCATCCAAAATGCACGAATGGACAGTTAGAGATCTATCCCTACCAATATGTGTGATCCATGGAGACCATCCATGTTCTAGGCCTTGATCCGAGCTCAATTGAGCTCAGTTTGGGATGAAATTTTGCACACACCATCTAACCATAATGGAAAGCACATCTAATGGTTGAAATCTCATGCCAGTAACATGACCAACACACATGGAGTTTTGTGGTCAAAAAATGTCTAACCTCGTTAGAGGTGAGCACCCACGTTTGATTCTCTTGGAGGAGCTTTGTCTAGTTGAGATGAAGCTTTGGTGAAAATTTAGCTCTTGAGGTTGAGTGGATAGCTCTATGGACAAACCCCTCCCTCTAGTGAGCTCGGCTTTAATATAGGTGAGTCTCCCTCTACCTTTGGAGCTTGGGAAAGGGCTTGGGCAAGCTCGACTTGACCCTCTAGTGGAGTGTGCAAAGAGAATTTGGTTGAATTGGAGTGCAGTGGAAGTTGGCAAATCCTTGGAGCTCCCCTATTTTTGCTTAAGGAAATCGAGAATGGAAACTTCTAACTTCCTCTAGAGAGCTTAGGATCACTCAAGAATGGCTCCTAACACTCTCCCTTACTCAATCGAATTAGGCTCTATTGGAATTGAAGTGGATTAGGGGGAGTATATCTCCCCTTAGGCAATCGGACGGTTAAAGCTCCACTTATCATTTTGATCAAATTGACCTTAGGCAGTGGGTTGTTTGATCTGTTAGAGGCTTGCACATGATCAGTTTTGGCTAGGGAGTGGAATGGTAACTCCACATGTGCTTCAAATTGAGTGTGAGAATGATTCTCATGTGGCTAATTTGAGCCATGTGCTCAGTTTTTGCCTTGGGTCAAGTTGGGCTAGCCCAAACCCATTGGGTTTGGTGCACCATCATCCATAGGGTTTACTTGACCTATTAGGAATGTATCAGCTAGATATGAAGAGGGTTTGACCAAATTCCCCATGGATTTAACCAAAATTTGTTCTATGTCCTAGGGGTAGAATGGTCATTTGGCTAATTTTTAAATTTGGATATGTTGGGTATGTTAAGAAAATAGGTTTGGCCAAGTTTCATTGGATTTGGAATTCATTTGGTATGGTTTAGCTCATGTTGACCCATTTAGGTCAAAATTAGTCAAGTTGATCAATTGGTCAAATTGGGTCAAATCAATGGTTGGGTTACGTTCATATGGCCATTTGAAATATTTTGGTGGCTTTGGTTTGATTCAATTTGGTTTAAGTTTGAATTTGGTTCATATGACTTCATTTAGGTCAAATGGGTCAAGTTGACCAATTTGACCCATTTGACCTATTTGATCTATGTCATGGGTAGGTTTAGGTTTGGTAGTCATATGAAGTGGATTGGTATCTTTGTTTCCAATCAATTTTGGTTAAGTTTGAGTTGGGCTCAAAATGACCCTTTAGGTCTAGTTGGGTCCATGGTCAATTGGGCTAGGTCAGGTCTAGTTGGCCAATTGAGGCTTTGGTCAAGTTCAACAAGTGATTTGGAATGAACTTGACCCATTGGTTTCAATCAATTTGGCTTAGTTCAAGTTTTGGCATATTTTGACTTTTTAGGTCAAGTTGGGTCATCTTGGGTCAAGTGGCGAATTGGGCTAGGTTAGGGTTAAATGTTGATTTGGTCAAGTTCAAACATAGTTCATGAATGAACTTAGATCGATGGTTTCAATCAATTTGGCCTATGGTGGATTTTGGCTATATTAGGTTCCATTTTGGCTAAGTGTTGACTTGGTCAACCCTTAGGTTTGACTTGGTTTGATCCAATTTGATTGATTGATCATCTCATGATGATTGTTGATCATGATGAGAGGCATAGGTGAGTTTGATTCAATCCAATTTGGTTATGACTATAATTTGGTTCATAAGGGTACTTTAGGTCACTTTGGGTCAAGCGAGCCTAAGTGGGTCAAATGGCTTGGTCAAAGCTTGATTTGAGTTTGATTGAACTTGCACATGGGCTTATGATTGAAATATAAATCCATTTGCAGTGGTTTGAAGTCAAATGGGTTTTGATTCATTTGACAATTTCATATTCAAAGGAAGAACATGAATGGATTTGAGGTTTGATTTTTGAGTTGAGTTTTGATTAAGTGATTGAAGTTTATATTTATATTTGGATTCATTATTGTAGGGTTGATTGAATCATGAAGGAAAATCAAGAGTTTGGCTTGATTTGAAGTCGATTTGGCTAAGTTCAAAATTTTGACTTGAAAGGTTTAGGTTAGATTTTAAATGAGTTTGAGTTTGATTTTTGTAATTGGTTTTGATTATTTGAATTTATATTTCATTTATATATGTGAATATAAATGAGAATATAAATGGGTTATGAGAAAATTTCATGAATTTGAATTGATTTTGATTTGATTTAGGCTAAGTCCTTAAAGTAAAAATTAAAGAATTAAAAAATTTTGGAGTAGGGATTTGAATTTTGGATTTAGATTTGATTGATTTATATTTATATTTTATTTATATATGTGAATATAAATGAGAATATAAATGAGTTTTGAGAAAATCTCATGAGTTTGAATTGATTTGAAGATGATTTAGGCTAAGTCCTTAAGAGGGAAATTAAGGACTTAAAAAGGATTTTAAATTTGGAATTTAATTTTTGAATTTGATTTGATTGATTAGTATTAATATTTCATTTATATATGTGAATATAAATGAGAAGATAAATAAGTTGTGAGAAAATATCATGAGTTTGAATTCATTTAGATTTGATTTTAGCTAAGTCCATGAAGGACAATTTAAAGGACTTAGAAAATTTTATGAATTTGAATTTGAATTTTGCATTTAGTTCGTGGATTTCAATCATGGATTTCAATTATGTGGCATTGATTTGAGTTTGGCTTGAAGGAAGGAAGGTGAGCTGGTTCAAGGGAGAATTCTCCTAACACCCCTAAGGCATGACCCATTCCTATGGCTAAATCTTCTAAGTCTCTAGGGCTAGGTTGAGTGTCAACCTAATCACTAGATGTATCTTAAGACTAAGGAACTCTTAAAGTCTAAGATAAGTCATAAGTCTAAGATGGATGGGTTGAGAGCTCATTCTAAAAATGTGGACAACAGACTCCCATAACATGAATTCCTTTTTAATTGTAATTATTCATTTGTAATCTGAGTTGTATAAGGGTAGAGCTCAACTACCCATTTTTTTTTTTTGGATTTGTGCGGTGCAGCCTGACCACATCGGCCTCTTATTTTTTGCACTAATTTTATAAATTAAGTGATATTTTGTTAATGATTGTGCAATTAGGATGGCAAGATCTTCCTAGTTTCTTCATTGTTTGATGGATGGCTTGGATGCGATTACACTCTTTGGGAAAAATAAATTTTCTATCTAATTAATCAACTCAAAACTAAATTTAACAACTCATAATCTCACCTAAAGCCTAGGATATAAATTAAAATAATAAAAGATTTAACAACTCCATAGCTGGATATTGTATGTCTCACATTATGCATTAAATATATTGCTTCACTCTTGATAATGAAGGGCTTCCACCTTTGCAAGAGAAAATGGCTTGACCTTTCAGAGCCATGGTGGAAACACACCTAATATTTTTTTATTTTGGCCCATAATAAATCTTCTCTTGCATTAGGCATATAAAATCCCATAGCCTGTGTCAAATAAAAGTGTCCAAAAATAAAAATAAAACTTAACAAATTTTGAATAAGATTAAGTCATTTATTCATGCCCTTCATGATGTAGTCTCTTAAGGAGTATGTTTAAGGACTTAGTCTCCTTTCCAAACAAACAACGGCTTAGCTATCTTGCAAAGCATATGACTTGCCTACATGTAGTTAAAATCATAGGAGTTAGTTGGCGGCCACCCCTAGGCGGTTGTAAGTCCAACAGTCGGGTGGTTCATTCTCTTTTGTGGGGATAAACCATATACCCATTTGCATCATAGATTTATGTCGTGTCTTGGCCCTCGCAAAAGCTCCCTAGATTTAGGATCTGAGGTTGATGTTTCTCTTTGCAGGCTACGAGCATAAATCCTTACCTCTTAGGCATTTCCATGATCTTGTATTGTGGAATTGTAAGCTCGATATTTTTAATTAAAAGTCAACTTAAACATATAATTCTTCTCAAAATTCAAAAATAAAAAGCCAAACCATAGGATAGTTTGGGATGCTTACTAGGTTTCCTAGTATCATGAGCATCCCCTACTCATCTCCTTTTGGTTTCGATAATAACTCCCTCTTTTTTATCAATCCCACTTGATTATCCAAAAATAACCAATTTGTTGATAGTCCTATCTTTGAAATCTTTGGAGATAATGATCATTTATCTTAATCGAGAGTATTCTTAAGGAATCTCATTTCTGAAGATGTAATTAATTATTGAGGCTTGCCTCCATAGAAAACTAAATAAACACAATTTAAAATGAACCCTACTTTACTTTTGCATGTAAAGTAGAGAAAGATAGGTACATTTAAGACCCATTATCCTTAGTTTTATTAGGTGAATTCTAGGATGGTGACTTCTGTCTCTCGAGATAGTACATCATTCCTCAATGTCACACCTGATCACCCAAATGAGTACATCTACGAATCTGCGTGGTGTTCCACATCATTCTCTTTCTCGATAAATAAAAAAAATACCATAAACATATAGCTAAGGGGTTACTAAATTTTTTAAATTATCTTGTTTAAGCTTTATGATAAGGTTGTGGATTATTTTAAAATTTAGTTATGAGTTATTAGTTGGGTAGAAAAATTAATTTTATCTTAAGATCCTACCGCATCCAGGCCACACATACAATCATCAAACATGAAGAAACTATGAAAATGATGCAATCATATTGCATAATCTAAATATAACATCAAATATGTTTTATGGACTATTGCAAAAGAATAAAAGATCGGTGCGGCTAGATGCCATCGTACATGTCAAAAAAAAGAAAATTGGGTAGCCGAGCTCTACCCTTATACAACCCAAAATATAAAAGAATAATTATAATTTAGAATTGAATATATGCTTACGTTGAAAAATTATATATATATATATATATATATATATATATATATATATATATATATATATATATATCCGCCTTCATCCATTGCCCCTTTGATATATATAATATACGCCTTGTTGGGATTCCACGCAGTTCTGTAGATGTTCTTATTAGGGTGATCGGGTACAATACTGAGAAAATGTTTACTATCTCAAGAGATATAAGTGACCACCCTACAATGGACCTAATCACCTCAATAAGGACTCTTAAGAACTATGGGTCTTTGGAATGTATCAGATATTCTTCCCCTACTTTACATGGAAAAGTAAAGTAGGGTTTATTTTAAACTAGGTTCATTAAGTTCACTATAAAGACAAGCCCCCATAGTTAATCACATCCTAATAAACAAGATTCCTTAAGAATACTCTCTATTAAGGTAAATGATCATTGTCTCCAAAGATTTTGAAAGGTAGAACTATCAATCAATTGGTTTATCTTCAAAAAGTCAAGTGAGATCGATCAAGAGGAGGGAGTGCTTAAGATACTAGGAAGCCTAGTAAGCATCCCAAACTACCCTATGGTTGGGCTTTATATTCTTGAAATTAAATTAATTTGTTTGAGATGAATTTTTTATTAGAATGATAGGGCTTATAATTCCATGATACAAGGTCACAAAAATTCCTAAAAGGTGAGGATTTATGCTTGTAGCCTGCAAAGAGAAGTAGTAACCCCTGAACCTAAATCTAGGGAGCTTTAGCGAGGGCAAAAAGAATGACTTAAATCTAAGATGAAAATGGGTATTTGTTTATCTCCACAAGAGAGGATAAATCACCTGATTGTTGGACTTACAACTGCTTAGGGGTGGCCGCCAACTAACTCCTCCTATGATTTTAAAATATGTAGGCAAGTCAAATACTTTTGCAAGATAGCTAAGCTATTATTTGTTTAGAAAAAGACTACATCCTTAAACACACTCCCTAAGAGACTAGATCATGTAGGGCATGCTTTAATGACTTAAATATAATGCAAAATTTTTTACATTTTATTTTTATTTTGGACAATAAATTTTACCCAGGTTTTAGGATTTATATGCCTAATGCATGAGAAATTAGATTATGGGCCAAAATTAGCAAGATAAGGAGGTGTCTTTCCACCATGGCTCTCACAGGTCAAGCCAAGTTCTCTGGCAAAGGTGGAAGCCCTCCAATCAAGAGTGAAATAATATATTTTTTATGCATGATGTTGGAAAAGTAAGCAACATCCAGCTATGGGAATGCTAATTCTTTTATCTTATTTTATAACCTAAACTTTAGGTGAGGTTATGAGTTATTTATTTTTAATTTGAGTTGTTTAATTTGATATAAATTTTATTTTCCTAAGAGCCTAACCATCATCCAGGCCATACATCAAAGTAAGGAAGAAACTAGAAAAAGATGGCATCTTAATCAGCAAGTTAAACATGCATCAATCAATTTATAAAACTCGCACAATAGAATAAAAGGCCATTTGTGGTCTGGCACCACCGTACAAACCCAAAAAATAAATTTGGTGGTTGAGCTCTACCCTTATACAACCTGTATTACAAATGAAATAATTTCAATTAAGCAAGAAATTCATGTTATGGGGGTCTTCATTCTTCATTTTTTCTTTATTCTTTCTTCTGTCTTCTTTCTTCCTTCTTCTTTTGGTTGGTTGTAATGTGATTGCTCCAAAGATTTCATATGGTACATAAGACATGATCTTATGATCAATGCACAACCTAATCCCCCATAACAATCATTCCAAAATCCTAATTGCAAAAGTACATGAAAATGGGAAAAAAAGAAATCTAACTAACACCTACAAAATAAAGATTAGCCAAACAAACCATACAATCCCAGACATGTATATATATAAATTGGACTTAACACTCCACACATGGGTAACCAAGTCCACCTGGCCTATTTTAGATTATGCTTAGGGGTATAAGCACCTGCACTGCAAAAATAATTATATTTTTACTACAGCGCCCCTTAAGCATAATCCCCTGTAGAAGATAATGGTTAGACTAAGATCGCCCTACCATTTAGTCTAAGCACATGCACCATAACATCTAGACTAAAATAAAATATCACAAAATAAAATTAAACATCAAACCATGCACCGCCCTAACCTAAAGCGAGAAATGGTGACTTAGCCTAATATGTGTGCTATTTAAGGTTTGTGTGGTATGCTTAGCTAGGCTTCGAAGTTGAAGTTCTCTAAGTATGAAAATGTTCAACTTGGAGGGTTTGTTTCATGCAAGTGATGTAGTTGCTTTGGTTGATTTTATCTTGTATTTTGATTTGGTTTAAGTGAATCCTACAACTAATTACTAAGTTGTAAAGAGAGGAAAAGAGAAGAGAACTTCTCTTTCCTCCCTACCTTAAGTAATTTCTAAGGTAGACTCATATTTGATTTTTTTTTTTTAGTGAATATATTATTATGTGTATTAATTAATCTTAAGTTTAAATTTTCCCTAAACAAACCTATTCAAAAAGAAAGGCATTTTAAGATTAAGTAAAGTGAAATATTATAACAAAACACACATCACTTCATTTCTTTCCCAACATGTATAACATGCATATGGATGAATCCTAAGCTTATCTATACATGTAAAATGGAAATATTTAGAACACTTTAATGATGAATGTTAAGAGAATTTATTTAAGAAATTTGAATATTTCATGATGCATGATTTTGCTAAGTAGAAAAAGAGGGATTTCTTTTATCCATTTTTCACAAGCACACATATATGTATGAAAGGCATAAGTGAGTATGGTGCCATTGTTAGCACCAAGGGTGTAAGGTACAAGACCTACTTAGGGCTACTTAAAGCCTTTAACCCAGGGGCTATCCAGACTAATATACCACTTTCCTTAAATACATATACATGTACAAAATAAATGAATGGAAAAAAGAAAGATGCAAAAGTTTGTATTTGTTTGTTTGATTTGTTTATGCAATTTATATGTTTAGGTGTCAATGTCCTTCTTAAGTAATAACATAAGAATGAACATAAATGGATTTAAGCACATGTTGTGCTCTTTTTAAATGAACTATATACTATGTCAAATCCTACTCAAAACTTTGCTAAAAGAAAAGAGAAGGAAAGCCACACTATGCACATTTTTATATTTTTACTCACATGCAAGCTTATAAATAATCATAAGTAGCATACATTTCAGTTTTGATTAATTATTTATAAGTTTTGAAAATAATTTTGGATTTAATAGTGATAATAGTCATTCATATTCTTACTTTAGCCAAAACATGCAATTTGACATAAAAGAAGCATTTCATTTGTAGTTTGATTTTTAAAAAAGCATGAATGCATGAATTTTATATGCTACACACATTTAGCATATTAGGAAAAATAAAGTGATGAAAGAAATGTAAATTCATTCACCCTAATTAATTACCAAAGATAATCCTATGAATAAGATTATTTAAAGTAAATCAAATTTATTTTAAGGAGAGTTTGGATTTTGTTCGAGTTTGATTTCAATTTGAGAAATGTGAGATGAGTTTGCTGGTCCTAACACATTCCCCAATGTGTGAGTTATTTAAGTTCAATTTTTAGGTGATTAGATTAATTTTATGCTTTGGTTTGGTTAAAGTGTGAATTAAGTGTACCTACACCACTTTAACATATTTAATCACAAAATTATGAGCCAATGTATGACATAAAATCACACAAGGAATTTAAATCAGTAATGAACCTAGGGGAAAAAATTAGCATAATGCAATTGGCTCATAATTAGTGATTAATTAAGTTAAAGGATTTAATTTAAGTACTTTCAAAACCCTTCCCACACATGTGGGTTGGATTTTGATTTCCTTTAGCTACTTAGGTTATTGAACACCTAAGCACCTACCCAAGATGAAAAAATTAAGTTCTAGTATGTTTTGAAAATTTTACCAAGTTAATTAAGTAGGTGGTTAGTGGGTTAGCCCTTAATCAAGTTTGGATTAAGGAAAGAAAGGGGTTTAGGGAATGGCTTAGGAAAAATTCCCCAAATCCATTCCATAAACCTCTTCTCCACTTAAGCAAGGCTTAATTAACTTAAGAAAATGGGTAAACCACTATTCACATGCTTAATTACCCTTAATTACATAAGAGGGTGATTAAAGATTCATTATATGGTTTCCCTAATTAGTTCATCAATAAATTCCAAAAACATTAGGGGAGGTAGAGGTCATCCCACTAAATATACCAGAGAAATTGAATGAATTAATGAAATAATTAGGGAATAATTAAGGTTATTAAATTTTCATTAAAATCTTAATTAAGGAAAATACACAATTCAAACTCTATCGGAAACATTTTTAGATTATTCTCTTAAGAAATATCTTTATAGTGCATTCTACCTTGTATTTTTATGATTTTTCTAGAATTAGTTATGTTATTCTAAAGTTTACCTGATTATCTATTAATTAAATAGCCTAATTGAGTGATTAATCCTTTCAGGGCCACATGGAGGCTGACGCGATGCACGCTTTCCACATAGCTCGACAGGAGAGGCCACTTAAGTTGTCACATCGTAACACTGCGTCAGGGGCGGTGCTACGCACTTTCTCCTCACCCGTCTAATCTAAGATTAGACGATTGAGATCGAGCCCACGATTCTTAAGGGGGAAATCAAGGGATCCTATGCATCTTGATCATGGTTGTCCATCCAAAATGTGCGGATGGATGACCCATGATCTGTCCCTGAGCTCACCTACAGGAAAGGGGAACCATCCACCTTCCAAAGCAAGATCAGAGCTCGATTGAGCTCGGATTGAGCTCAAACTTTACCCATGCCATCTAGGAGCAAAGGGGAGAAGATCTAATAGTCAAATTCTCATGAGGTGAAACTTTCTTCCACAAAGGACCAGACACACTCTATTTTAAGCTCGGGTTGAAGGCATACCTTGTCGGAGGCTATCACTGGCACTTGAATCCATTGAGGTAGCTTCGTCTACTGGAAATGAAGCCCTGTTGAAAGTTCTAAGCCTTGAGGTTGAGTAGATCTCTCTATGGACCAAGCTCACCTTCAATTGGGCTGCCTTGCCTCCTCTCCCTGCCTTGAGAACTTGGATTAAGCTTTAGCAAGCTCGAGTCCTTTGAAGAAGCTTGCAAGAAGAATTGACTTGATTTTATGTATTGAGTAAGTTGGAAATTTGAAGGAGCTCCCCTATTTTTAGTCTAAGAGTAACCAAAAATAGAGAATTGGAATTCACTCTAGGAAGCTTAGGGAGACTTGCAAATGCTTGATCTGAGTTTCCTTAGCTCAATTGAGTGTGTGCCTATTGAATTCAAATGAAATTAGGGGGAGTATATCTTCTCTAGGTGAATCGGACGGCCTAGCTTCCTTTTTCCATTTTGATCCAATACACCCTATTCAATGGGTTTGTTAGGCTATTAGGACTTGCACATGGTTCAATTTTGAGTGTGGAGTTAAGTAGTAGCTCCCATGTACTTTGAATGAGTGGAGGAGGGATCTCATGTGCTCAATTCCTAAGTGGGTGGTCGGTTTGGCCATTGGGTTGGGTTTGGCTGACCCAAACCTAATGGGCCATGTGCACCCTATACATTAGTGACATTTGGTCCACTAAGAGGATGTCAAGTGTCCATGAGAAGGAATTGACCAAATCACAAGTAGTTTTGATTTTATGTTACCCTACCTCCTAGGGGTAAAATGGTTATTTGGCTTAGATTTCAATTTTAATATGTTTGGTATGATTGAAAAATGGGTTAGGCCAAGTTTCAATGAATTTGGAGTTGATTTGATATGATTTGGCTCATGTTGACTCATTTAGGTCAAAATGGGTCAACTTGGGTTAAGTTGACAAATTGGTCAAATTGGATCAAACCAAGGATTGGGTCAAGTTCATATGACCATTTGAAATGTTTTGTCATCATTAGTTTGGTTCAATTTGATTTATATTTGGATTTGGTTCATTTGATTTCATTGAGGTCAAATGGGTCAAGTTGACAAATTTGATTCATTTGACCTATTTGGGCCAGGTCATGGGTTGCTTTATGTTTGGTTGATCATTTAAAATAGATGGGTATCTTTATTTCTGATCAATTTGGTTTATATTTGAATTTGGATCAATTTGACCTTTTAAGTCAAGTTGGGTTCAAGGTCAATTGGGCTAGGTGGGTCTAGTTGGCCAATTGGGGCTTTGGTCAAGTTCAACAAGTGATTTGGATTAAACTTGACCCATTAGTTTCAATCAATTTGGCTTAGATCAAGTTTTGACATATTTTGGCTTTTTAGGTCAAGTTGGGTCAACTTGGGTCAAGTAATAATTGGGCTAGGCTCAAATGATGACTTAGTCAAGTTCAAACATTGATCATGAATGAGTTTTGATCAATGGTTTCAATCAATTTGGCCCATGATGGATTTTGGCTAGCTTAGGTTTCATTTTGGCTAAGTGTCGACTTGGTCAACCCTTAGGTTTGACTTGGTTCAACCCAATTTGAGTGATTGATCATCTCATGATGATTGATGCTCACAATGTGAGGCTTAGTTGGGCTTAGTTCAATCCATTTTGGGTGGGATTAGAATTTAGCTCAAAGGGAGTACTTTAGGTCACTGTTGATCAAGTGAGCTTAAGTAGGTCAAATGGCTTGGTCAAAGCTTGATTTGAGTTTAATTGAACTCAGATATGGACTTATGATTGAAATATAAATCCATTTACAAGTGGTTTAGGTTAAATGGGTTTTGATTCATTTGACAATTTCAAGTTCAAAAAGGCGAACATGAGTTTGACTTGAGTTTGAGCTTTGAATTTAGTTTTGGTTTGATGATTGGAGTTTATCTTTATATTTGGATTCATTATTGAATTATTGATTGAATCATGGAGAAAAATCAAGGGTTTGGCTTGATTTGAATTTGATTTGACTAAGTTCAAGAATTTGAATTAAAAGGCTTAGGTTGAATTTTGATTGAATTTGAGTTTGAGTTTGAGTTTTGAATTTATTTTTTGATTGATATTTAAAGTTTATGTTTATATTCGGATTCATTATTGTAGGATTGATTGAATCATAAAGAAAAATCAAGGGTTTGGCTTGATTTGAATTTGATTTTACTAAGTTCAAAAATTTGACTTCAAAGGCTTAGGTTGAGTTTTGATTGGATTTGAATTTGATTTTTGAATTTATTTTTGGATATTTGAATTTATATTTCATTTATTTTTATGAATATAAATGAGAATATAATTGGGTTAGAGAAAATTTCTTGAATTTGAATTGATTTAAATTTGATTTAGGCTAAGACCATGACAAGGAATCAAAGGACTTAGGAAATATTTTTGATTTGGCTTTGAATTTGAATTTTGTTTGATTGATTTGAATTTATATTTCATTTATATATATGAAAATAAATGAGAATATAAATGGGTTTTGAGAAAATTTCTTGAATTTGAATTGATTTAGATTTGATTTGAGCTAAGTCCACGTGAGGGAATCAAAGGACTTAGAAAATATTTTTGATTTGGATTTTAATTTTGAATTTGGTTTGATTGATTTGAATTTATATTTTATTTATATATGTGAATATAAATAAGAAAATAAATGTGTTGTGAGAAAATTTCTTTAATTTGAATTTATTTAGGTTTGATCTGAACTAAGTCTAGGAGAGGGAATCAAAGGACTTAAGAAATATTTAGGAGTTTGGAATCCAATCATGGGCTTCAATCATAAGTTTTAATTATTTAGAATTGATTCATGACTTCAGAAAATCCATTGAATTGGTTCAAGGTTTGAGTTAGAGTTGGAGTTTATGCGAGTTTGGCTAAAATCAATCAAGTTAGAATTGATTTGAGTTTGACTTGAAGGGAGGAAGTGAGGAATTTGGTTCAAGCTATAGGGTAGGCAAATTTTCCTAACACCCCTAAGGCATGACCTAATCTTATGGCTAACTTTTCTAAGCCTCTAGGGCTAGGTTGAGTGTTCACCTAATCACTAGAAGTGTCTTAAGACTAAGGAACTCTTAAAGTCTAAGAGAAGTCCTATGTTTAAGATAGAGGAGTAGAGAGCTCATCTTAAAAATGAGGTCAACAAAAGGCACCCAATAGGTGTGGTGTGACAAGGTACCGATATTTGTTGAAAAATGATCAACATGATCACAAGCACTAGAGAGATTACTCCCCAAGGTGTAGAAGGAATCTAGAGTTTAGTGCAACGTGACTCTACTCATGTCAAGGACATAAGAGAGGGAAGGAGGAATCCACTAGGGATAGAGTATGTGAACCTTCCACTAGGGAAATAAGTTCAAATCATCCACAAGAGGATGAGAGGTTTGATTTAATTCGAATCTCACTAGGGAGAAAAATTGATTTGATTTGTTAATTGTTTAGTTGTTTATTTATTTCTTTTGTTTGTTTGACTCCACTGAGGGAGGTTGATTGGATTTATTTTATTGAATTTGTTTTATTTATTTGTTGACTCCAATGAGGGTGGAGGGTTGATTTTGTTTCAGAATTTTAGAATTTGGATTTTGAGATGGGCCCTATTGGTTTATGATGGATCGCACTGAATAGGACCCACGGAGGCCTTGACCTAACTCAAATTTATCAATCTAAAGGGGTAGTCTACTAAACACATAATAGGACTAGCCAACTAAAGGGGTTTCTTTCGGTATGCAGCAGTTGTACTAGGAAGAAAGCATAGTAGACCTACATCCTCCAAAGTAAGGACCAGTTGTTGGGGTGATCTATTGGCAAGGCAACAGATTGAACCCGACCTAAGGTTGACTAATGAGTGAATGCCTCTAGGGGACTTAAATCAGCTCAAAGATAGTCTAGATTTATTTCATTCTTTAATTTGTTTTGATTATGATGGATAGACTAACCAATCCAAAAGGATGCTTACCAGCCATAAAGTAGGACTATCCAACTAAAGGGGTGCCTTTTGGTGTGCAATGGTCAAGTTAGGAAGAAAGCACGAGACTCACATCTTCCAAAATAAGGAATGACTAGGGTGATCAGTTGGCAAGGCAACGGATAAAACCCGACATAGGGCTAACTATTGAGTGAATGTCGCTGGGGGACTTAAATTAGCTCAAAGATAGTCAAAGATTAATTTCATTTTTTAGTTTATTTTGATGGATTTCGTTGCTTTGCGATGAATCACACTCAGAAGGAGCTTATATTAGCCTAAACCTATCTCAAATTTACTAAACCAAAGGGAGTAGCTTCTTGCCTAATGGGAAAACTATCCAACCAAAGGAGTGCCTTTCGGTTTGCAATGATCGATTCAAGGGAAGAAAGCTCGGGGGCTCACATCTTCCACTATAAAAGACCACTAAGGTGATCGGTTTCTTTGGGCAATAAATCAATCCCAACCTAGGGCTGGCCGTCGATTTGCGACAATCATATTAGAAAGAATGTGTCATAGTCTTACATCTTCCAAATGACAAAAAACCCTTGTGGAAAATAGATTGAACCCCTAAGGGTGACTAAAGTGAGTACCAACGGGATTTTCTCAACTCGTGGTCGAAATTCTATAGGGAGTTCTGCTAACACTGCCCTAAAGATAGGATGCCTGCATGGAAAAGGGGCCCTTTGGGGGCTTGAATTCCTAATCCAAAAGAGAATATTTTTGTTTATTTGTTTAGTTTGTTTTATCATGGACCTTGTCGATTTGTAAGGGATCAAACTGAAAAGGAGCTTATATCAGCCTAGACCTATCTCAGATTCATTGAACCAAGGGAGAATCTGCATATCCGCTGAACAAATCCTCCAACCACAGGAGTGTCTACTAGGAAAGGGGGTCTGTGCAATCCAAGAGTAACTAGGTTAGTGTCTAAATGGGGTCTCAAAGAACATGATCCAAATAGAATGCCTGCAGGGAAAGGGGTCGCTAAGGGCTTGATCCAAAACCCTAAAGAAGATGACATGGTTAGTCATATATCAAATAAGTATTCGGTGGCCAACTCAAGGAGAAAGCATAGAGACTTGCATCTGCAAAAGTGGTGTATCCACCTGGTGAGTCATTGTCATCATAGTGAACATCAACCAACCTAAGGAGCCTGCCGATTTGTAGCAATCAACCTAGGAAGAAAGTTCGGGGAATCACATCCTCCTATAGCGGTGTGGGATAGTGTCTTTTGGCTTGGCGGTGTCATCTAACTTTAAAGAGCGATACCAACTGGAAAAGGAAAGAGCCTCTAAGGGACTTATCCTAAACCTCAAATATACTCAGCCTAGTTAGATCATGATGATTTGTTCAAGAAGAAAGCTCGGGGACTCACATCTTCTTAAATAAAATCAACATGAGGTAGCTTATTGTCTGGGCAGTGAAGTCTACCATACTAACAAGGCGCTCATTGGTTTGCAATGGTCAAGTTAGGAAGAAAGTGTGGGGACTCATATCTTTCAATAAATGACCACTAGGGTGACATACTAGTGAGGTAGCATGTAGACCCAACCTAGAGCAGCTAATAAGAGAGTGCCACAGGGGCTTGCTCTTACATCAAAATAGCCCGGGATAAAAGATATGTGTTTTTTTTGTGCTTGTGTTAAAGTGGATAGGATGTCTCTTAGGTTCTCTCACTCCTACCCTAAACTCACTTGGGGAGTTTAATGAAATGGTTCCACGAATGGCAACCAGGAATTCCCACTAAGAAATGATGTCGCTCGTGTCCTCTTACACCTAACTCAGTTTTTCTAATCGAAATAGGATGCCTCTTGGGTTATCTCACACTTATTCTAATAGCATCAGGAGATTATGTTTGATTATGTTTGTGATGTGAAAGAGGGATAGGATGCCGCTAGGGACTCTTACATCTATCCTAAACACGCCATGGAGGATTCGCAAGACAAGAAAATAACACTTCAAAAGAAGAGAAGATTTTGATGAAATGGAATCAGATTTTTGCTCTTTTGTTGATAATTATTTTCAAACATATTTTATGGGTAATATTTCTTCAAATAGAGCTTATTAATTGGAAGCATCGGGTGTTCCCCTTTACAATCAATAAGCTGATAAGATCCTCCTTGGTAGGCCTTCTCTATGACATAGGGGCCTTCCTAAGTAGGTTCAAACTTGCCTCCCATCTTTCAACGAGCAACAATTGGTCTCCTTAGGACTAACACAAGTTCTCCTACTTAGAAAGACCTTGGGCGGACCAGCTTGTTGTGAGCTTGAATCATTTTGTCTTTGTACAACTCAAGATTTTGGCATACCCGTAGGCAACTCTCCTCCAAATCTTCGAGCTCTTCTAACTGCAACTTTGCATTCTTCTCTGTAGTGATCTTGCTAACCAATGATATCCTTAGTGATGAGAGTTAAACTTCTAAAGGTAAAATAGCTTCAAACACATACACTAAGAAAAATGGGGTAGACTGAGTTGGAGTTTGGTATATGGTGCGGTAGACCCATAAGGTTTCAACTAACTGCTCATTCCACTACCTCTTGTTATTATCAAGAGTCTTTTTTAGTATTTGGATGAGAGTTTTGCTGAATCCTTTTGCTAAGCCATTTTCCCTTGGGTAGTAGGTTGTGGAGTATGTCTAATCTATACCATGTCTCCTAGTGAAGCTATTGATCTTGATGCTTGTGAATGCAGTACCATTATCGAATATAATTTATCGAGGAACCCTGAATTTATATATGATATGGTTCCTGAAAAATTGAAGCACATGCTGAGCTGTGACCTCTCTGAGTGGGATTGCCTCCGCCCACTTGGAAAAGTAGTCGGGGGCAGCTAAGATGAACTGATGACCCTTGGAAGAAGAAGGATCAATCGGACCCACAATGTCATACCCCAACACTCAAATGGCCACGAGGCCAATGTAAGGTGTAGAATGTTAGGTGTTTGATGTAGGACCACACCGTGTACCTGACACTAATGACATCTCCTAGCTATATCCATGTAGTATGTAATCATCAAAGGACAGTAGTATGCTAGTCTCTTGATCTTCATCTTCATCTTCAGACTAGATTGATGTGTTTCGCATAGACCTAAATATACCTCGATTATAATGCCATGAGCTTCATGTTTATTTAAACAATTTAACCATATTTGATCAAAGGATCATTGGTACAGGGTGCAAACAACTAGAGCATAGGAGAAAGCTCTTTGTTTGGCCTAATGGGCATGTGACTTTTCTTGAGGTAGTTTGCCGATGTTCAAATAGGCTATGAACGGTTGCCTCCAATCTAGCTCGTTGTCTTTATAGGCAATAGCAACCTCCCCTTCAAAAGAAAGTCTCTCGATGAGTTCAGAATCAATAAAGGACTTGTCTATTTTGGACCCTTATTAGAATGGACTCATCTTCCGGATATGCCAATTCTTTGGCAAGTTTGGCCAAAGCATCTACTACTATGTTCTCAACTTGGGGAACCTTGTAGATGGTGACTTCAGGGTATTGGGGCAATAGGTTCATGGTATACTCATGGTAATGATGAAGCTTGGTTTTGAGAACCTTGTAGGACTCGATAATATGATTGATGACCAACTGAGAATCCCCAAAGATATTGATTCTTGTTGACCTCATTTTTAGAATGAGCTCTCAACCCTTACATCTTGGACATAGGACTTCTCTTAGGCTTTAAGAGTTTCTTAGTCTTAAGACACATCTAGTGACTAGGTAGACACTTAGCCTAGCCTTAGAGACTTAGAAGTGTTAGCTATTATAACAGGTCATGCCTTAGGGGTGTTAGGAAAATTTTCTACCCTTAGTATAAACCATTCCTCACTTTTCTTCCTTTAAGTCAAACTCCAAATCAATCTTATTTAATTTTCTCTAAATTCAAATTAACTCCATATGACCAAAATCTATGATTGAAATCCATGATTGAAACCCATGATTAAAATCCATAAAAATCCCTAAGTCTTAAACCTCTCTAAGTCCTTAACCTTCCCTTAAGGACTCAACCAAAAGTAATTCAAATCTTTGAGATTTTCTCATAATTTATTTATATTCTCATTTATATTCACAAATATAAATGAAATATAAAATCAAACCAATCAAACTAAACTCAAGATTCCAAATCAATTCATGAAAATTCCTAAGTCCCTTTAATTTTCCATTAATGGACTTAGCCAAAATCAACTCTAAATCAATTCAAATTCATGGGATTTTCTCAAAACTCATTTATATTCTCATTTATATTCACATAAATAAATGAAATATAAATACAAATCAATCAAATCAAATTCTTGAATTAAATTCCCAATCTAAAATTTTCATAAGTCCTTAATTTCCCATTAATGGACTTAGCCTAAATCATGATCAAATCACTTCAAATTCATGGGATTTTCTCATAATTCATTTATATCCTAATTTATATTCAGATATATAAATGAAATATAAATATAAATCAATCAAACCAAAATTCAAAAATTCAAACTCCAAACTCCAAAATTTTCCTAAGTCTTTTAAAAATTCCTTTTAATGGACTTAGCCTAAATCATGATTAAATTACTTCAAATCCTTGAAATTTTCTCATGATCCATTTTTAATCTCATTTATATTCACATATATAAATGAAATATAAATTTAAACAATCAAATCCCATTCCAAAAATCAAACTTAAATCCACTCAAAATCCAACCTAAACCTTTCAAGTCAAAATCTTAAACTTAACCAAATCAACTTCAAACCAATCCAAACTCTTAATTTTCCTTCATGATTCAATCAACCCTACAATTAGGAATTCATATATAAATGCAAATTTTAATCACCAAATCAAAAAGTCAATTCAAAATTCAATGCCAAAATCCTTTCCTATCGAAATCTTTAAAGACAGTGATCATTGATCTTATTAGAGAGTTTTCCTAAGGAATCCCCATTCCTTAGGATGTAATTAACTATGGGGCCTTGCCCCTATAGGGAACTTAATGAACTTGATTTAAACTACTTTTTCATGTAAAGTAGGGCAAGAATTTCTGGTGCATATGCAGATCCATTATCCTTAGGAGTCCTTATTGAGGTGATTTGGTCCATTAAAGGGTAGTGACTTTTATCTTTCGAGTTAGCACACTATTCCTTGATGATGTACTCGATCACCTAAATAAGCACATCTGCAGATCTACGTGGCATCCTAAGAAGATCAATTTCTATATTCTTGCCTCTTCACTTCTCACCAACAGATTTGAAAGGTGACAACTCTATAGAAATTTTTCTCCATAGATTTTTCTGGTGACTCTGATGAGGATGGTTCCTCTCTCCATCTTTGGCAAATGATCAATGTATTTGAGTATCGATAGTGATTTTGTACTTTGGTATGAATCCAAGACTATCTTTCTTTTCATTGGCACTTAGCTTATTTCATTCTTAAGTTGAGTTAGCCAACATCTTTAAGTTTTGGGACTGAACTCCTTGTTGGTCTTAAAATCCCATTGGATTCTCCAATGGGTAAAAAATAAAAATATCTAAATAAAAAAACATTTTAAAGACTTCCTCCTTATCATTTTTGTGAAAAGGAAAGGTTCATTCTAAAATAATAAAGACAAAATAAATCTTTTTGTAAACAAATCTTGCTTTTCAAAAAGCACCTTTTCAAAAATGCACTTAAAAAAATATTTTCCACAAAATTTTATCACCCTCATTTAACAATTCTCATAATTGTTACATGTAGGATTTTTCCAAAATATAACTAACAAAATTTTCCAAATGCACAAATGAACATCTTCCTTCAATTCATTTTGATAAAGATTTCATTTTCAAAATAAAGTGAACAATCATCTTTCCCAAAAAAATCAAAATAAAAAAATGAAGTTTTCAAAAGCACATGAACCTTTCTATTCAAAACACTCACTCTTATTGAATGGAAGTTTCATTTTCAAACAAAATTAAACTTTTAAAAAGCACATATGAACATCTTCATTTAATATACTCAAATTTATTAAATGAAGATTTTATTCCCAACTAAAATAACATATTTGAAAATCCCACTTAAACATATCTCACATATGATTAAGTTGGAATTCTCTCTTTCAAAAGAAATAATCATACACAAAACAAAATTTCACATTTCAAAATAAGAATGATCTCCATTCTAAAGCCCAAATTTGTTGAATGGATGTCACTCTTTCAAAAATTAAAACTTAAACAATCATACTTTCAAAATTCTAAACATATTTGGAACTTCATTTAACATACCCAAATTTGTTAAGTGAAGTCTCCAAATCCAAAATTAAATTTTCAAAACACATTTGGAACTTCATTTAACATACCCAAATTTTTTAAGTGAAGTCTCCAAATTCAAAATCCAAAGATTTTCAAACATATTTGGAACTTCATTTAACATACCCAAATTTGTTAAGTGAAGTCTCCAAATTCAAAATCCAAAGATTTTCAAACATATTTGGAACTTCATTTAACATACCCAAATTTGTTAAGTGAAGTTTATCAAATCCAATATCCAAATATTTTCTAACACATTTGGAACTTCATTTAACATACCAAAATTTGTTAAGTGAAGTCTCCAAATTCAAAATCCAAAAATTTTCAAACACACTTTGGAACTTCATTTAGCATACTCAAATTTACTATGTGAAGTTTCCAAATTCAAAATCAAAATCAACAATCATATTTTCAAAATTCAAATACATTTAACTTCATTTAACATACTCAAATTTGTTAAGTGTAGTCTCCAAATCCAAATCAAAATTTCAAAACACATTTTCCTCATTTAGCATACTCAAATTTGTTAAGTGAAGTATCCAAATCCAAAACCAAAATTTTTAAACACAATTTGGAACTTTATTTAGCATACTTTTCTAAGTGAAATTTTCAAATCCAAAATAAAAAAAAACAACAACAATCATATTTTCAAAACACATTCGGAACTAAGTCTCCAAAGTCAAAACCAAAATTCTCAAACACCTTTGGAACTTCTTTCCTTAGCATATTAAATTTGTTGAGGAGAAGTTTCCATTTTCAAAACCAAAATACAATCAAAAACTTTGAACACATCTTTTTGGATTTTCATTTAGCATACTAAAATTTGCTAAGTGAAATTTTCATTTCACAAAAGCAAATGGAACTTCATCTTTAGCATACCAAATTTGCTAAAGTAAAGTCTCCACTCTCAACCAAATCAAAATAAAAAATAAAATACTTAGGTTCCCTTAGCATACCTAAATTTCGAGGATCCAACTCTTTCAAAATCAAAATCCAACAAACAAATGAAACACTTAGGATTTTCTTAGCATACCTAAATTTGCTAAGAATCCTATTTTCAAAAAATCAAATTTCATTTGGATTCTTCACTTAGCATACTTAAATTTGCTAAGTGAGATTTCCAAATTCTCAAAATTAAAATAAAAATTCACAAAAAGAAATAACCATTTTCAAAACACTTCACTTAGCATACCCAAATTTACTAAGTAAGTGAAATTCAATCAAACAAGAATAAAATCAAATGACCCTTTACTTTAACATGCCCAAATTTTAAAGGGAAGGGTCTCAAATCAAAAATTCAAATTTAAACAAAATGAACCTATGGAAGCATCCTTCTCAAAATATTTGAATCCATCTTTCAACATACTTAAATTTGTTGAAGTTGGATTCATATTCAAATTCTTCTTTCAATCAATCTTTCAAATCCATTTGAACCCCACTTAACACTTCCAAGTTGTTGATGTGGGTTCAAATGTTCAATTCAAAATTTAAAATCTATAAAGATAGAAATACACTCATTTATCATTACATATTCTTTAAGCTGGTGGCTCAATTTTCAGCCTTTTATAGTTATTCTAAGATGGCCAGATCATAGAAGTTCATTTTTACTTTCCCCCATGGTATGGATCTGGATTTGGATCAAGCCAACTTCCCCAACTAACCACCATCGATTCACTTTTGTAGGATTCGAGGATTACTTGTGAGGGCACTCCCCTCACTTAGTAGGACCACGGTGATGCAGTCATCATTGATTTACCCTTTGACTCGATGTCTCCTCCGAGGAAAGTGGTGGTAGTCCCAGCTTGATTATAGCAATGCCACAAGTAGCATTTAAGCAGTCCCGTGGTTTCTCATGATGCCCAAGTGAGGGCACCATCTCATATGTACCCTCTAAGGGTAAGGCTCTCCTAGTCTCAGGGATTGTCTCCCCTACATTTGAGTATGGGACTAGCTCACACTCCTCCCATCCTATCCAAACACAGCATAGGAATAAGAACTACATGATCAAGCGGTACCACACCAGGATTGCTAGGGAGCTAGAGGCAACAGCTCATTCAGTTGTGGATGAGTTCCCCGTTGTTACTTCACCACTGGTTACAGCAAACCAATCTCAACCTCTCTCTGAGTCTGACAGGGAAGATGTTAAGAGGATTTGCTCATCACCTCCTTCAGTGGTACACTATCAGCTAGCATCTACCAGGAGTAGAGAGGTCGACGCCATCCTCTAATCTATCTTACACCAGGTAGGCAGAGCTTACGGATGCTCACAGTTTGAAACCTAGTTTGATCTCCGATCCATCATCCCCCATAGTGTGGGGAAGCATATCCACCAGGAGAGGGCTCGAGAGGCCCATACAACACATATTACTAGCAGGGAGAGGCAGGTTTAGCCATCAATAGGTAGCATCTGCTCTTATTAATTTTTCAGCTCGACACTACCGCATACCATCGATAGTATCCTTCTTAGGGACTAGTCACACCACAGGGAGGGTTCTGCATAGAGAGTCGGTGGTGTCTCCACCCTACCGCTCTACCCCTCATCCCCCATCACTAGTACAGGTCATGGCATCTCTAGTTCTAGTAAAGGCCATGAAGGCTATATCCGAGGAGAAGCACACCCCGTTGGTGATCCAACTACGATCGAGGGATCCTACCCTTATACACCACCCATTATAGCCAAGCTCTCTTGCTAAACCTTCTGCCCTAGTGGTAGTGCGGAAGGAGTGGTGACCCCAAAGCATCGTGGTCATCCCTTCACCAACTCTTCCCATACAACAGGATGTGGACATGGTAATAGTTATCTTAGATATTATAGATGATAGTCCAGCTGCACCAGTGATAGTAGAACATCCTAGGATTGTTACCCCTCTCATAGCCAGTAGCAGTCAGGAGTGTCATTCATCCAGTGAGTATAGTCCACATAGGATTGACTCTGTCATGATAGATGAGGTCCAGTGCCTCTCAGTGCACAATAGTGATCACACCGACTAGATTATTGTACTAAGATGGATCATTCTTTAGATGAGATAGTGGCACATTATTCATGGAGAAGAAGGAGATCTTGGGGTATGATGGTTAGATGAAGAAAGTCAAGCTTCAATCCCAATGAAGATGACTTGTTGTGATTGGAGTTTGCATGGTTTGCACTAGAGGATCTATTCTTAGGAATAACAAGCTATGGAAGGTGATGAGGTTGATCAAGAAGACACAGTAGCATCAGCCCAGCACCTTTGACATCAGTTGAGGTAGAAGGATGAGCAGATTGATAAGATGGAATGTTAGTTAGAGGACATATTAGCAGTAGTTTTAGTGCTTCAAAAACAATCCCCTTTAGTTCATCCTACTACAGTCGACATCAGTCAGCCTGAGTTAGTGCATGTCTTGGACCCAGTCAAGAATCTACCTCCCATTGACCAAGGTAGCACTAGAATGTATAGGAAGGTAGTGGAAAGTACCTCCATATAAGAAAAGGACATAAAATCCATGGTTGACCAGCAGGTGAAGGAAGATTTGGCATAAGCCCAGGGAGGATCATCGGTTCCAAAGGGTAGACCCTACCTAGAGAAATTGATGTTATCTAATACCCTAAGGGTTTATGCCTCCTTCCTTCAAAAGCATTGATGGTAGTGGAAACCCAAGGCCACACATAGATTTTAGGGCCGTTATTTGCATGGCGTGTGGCGCTTTGCTTTTCTGCCTTTTTATTAGTAGCCTAATGAGTATTTCTTTCAATTAGAATGCTAAACTACCCAACGATTCAAAAAAAATATTTCGAAGTTAGAAACTCTTCATCAAGAGATTTGTTGGAGCTCAAAGGTTTAGGTGATCTCGTTGTAGCACAATAACACCTGAGTCCCTTATTAATTATATATTCTCGATGGCATAATGTGAGTATGAAGTGCAAACCACGGTTGTCTAAGCAAAGACGCCATTGAGATTCACTTGAAGAGTATCCATGGCCAGGTCACCTTCATGCTTAAGGGCTTCACTGTCAAGATATTTTAGAAGCTAATCAATAAGGCAGCTAGTCTACAAGGAGAGGCCAAAAAGTTTTCTTTTCAAGATCAGTTGCCTAAGCAAAAGCTGCATAAGTTTTATGAAAAGAAGCCTGGAGTAGTAGCAGCAGATGATAACGGGAAGCAGACAACAAGAGATCAGTCCAAGAGATCTTGACCTCAGCAGCCTCCACCTCCTTTGCCACCATCGAGGCAGCCCTACCAGCCTCCACCGCAGCCTCCATGGCCAGCACATCCACCGCCTCAACCATAACACCAGTAACAGTGGCATGCATATCCGTCACCAGGTAGCTATGGTCCACCTGCTCTTTTAGATAAGTTAAACAAACCTTATTCTTTTAAGAGGAAGATAATCAGGAAGATCTTTAAAAATTTCTTAAAGAAACTCAGTTTTCAGCTACCTGAGCCTAGGAGACCAGAGAAAGTAAGAAAAAGTCATGATCCAAACTTTTTACCTTACCACCGTATGTTAGGCCACATTTTGGAGGATTGCTTCACATTCGAGGATTTTCTTGAGCACAGTTTCAAGATTGGTGTTGTAGTTATCCCAAAGGAATACCTTGTGGAACAACCTTCCAGTTCCATTAGGGTAATCCTTGGGGATACATGTGATCCTACCAAAACTATAGAAGGTTGGGATATTTCTTTATCTAAAACCTCTGAGAAGATCATCTAGAAGATCAAGAATCTTTCCTTGCAGGTGCCTAAGTCAGCTCAAACCTCCAACACCAAGAAAGGTTTGCAAGTTGCCATTGCCAACTCTAGGAAAGGGGAGCTCAGCAGTAGCATGTGGCAGCCCGAGATAGCCCTTTATCACAGCCATCGATCGTGTCCAGCCTCCAGCCTATAGTTGTAGCTTCCACACCAATGAATTCTTCCATTTCAGCTAGCTCTTATGTTTCTTCTACTAGTAGAACTCTTGTATTAACGGATAAGGGCATCAAATCCCTTTCTCCACTCACTTTACTTGATTTCTAACTTGTACCTCCAAATAACTCCAAGAAATTTAAAGAATAAAGCTAGTTTGAATTACATATGTGTCACTTCTGATGGGTAATCTTCTTCTATTCCTAATGATAACTCTTCAAGTCTAAATAACTATAATAATTCTGATCTTCCTCTTTTTGATTTAGAGTTAGACTTTCCAACTCTGAATACTATTGGTTCACCTCTTGAGATAGACTTAGAATCATCTGATTCTGAGGATCCCATAAGAGAAGTTGTAGGTGAACCTGATGTCCAGGTAGAACCTTCCATTACCCCGCCATAAGAGATCACCAAAGCCAACCTCTGTAGTGGCAAGGTTCTACTCCTTGGGAAGCATCTAAAGATAGAAACAAGTCATTGGTGTTGAAGATTGGGAAGCTCTTCCACGATGCTCCACCCTGGATATACTTATTGAAGAAAAGAAGGTGGACTAACGCTCTTTATCTAAGAAAGTTGTCATCTAAGCTAAGCATATATGATGCCCTTGCCTTATCCAAAGAAATGAGAGAATCACTAATCAAGGCCCTCCTTAATCCGAAATATGTAGCTCGGTGGCCTATAGGTAAGGAAGCACATTATGCAAAAGAATCCTAAGGGATCACCTTGATTGGTGGAGACCTTCTTCTGGGGGACTTGGAGCACAACCATCCCCTCTATATCACAAGCGACATGAACAAGTTCAGACTCGCTAGGGTTCTCATGGATTCAGGTGCATCGGTGAACATTACTTCATTTGGAGATAAGAAAGAAATCCAAGTTCTACATCACTGATTTGAATACTTCATTCATTACTTTGCTTTGTAGGCTTTGGATATATCAGAACAAGATCATTCCATCCTCCCTTCATCAGTGCATCAAGTTCGGAAAAGATGGAATTGAATCCTGTGTCAACAGAGATGAAAAGCAATTTTCAGTTACCTCTTCAACCTCGATGAAGATGTTGTGGAAGACTTCCTCATACCTTACCTCACTAACGATGAGAGGGTAAAAGAATGAGATATTTCAGGTGGGATAAATGTCAGTTTTTGTCCACTGTGAGTGGAGGATGGAGTTACTACTAATACGCTCAGAAGAGAAAAGACTAATGGCCTCAATTGAAAGAGAGATAACTATCCTCAATGGAAATGAAATTGAGCTACTGCAAACTTTTAGTAACTTGAGAGAGGGAGGTGATTTGGCAATTTGGATGTTTAGGCATCTTGATTTTGATTAAAAAAATTTTAAAAAAAATTTGTTTCATGCTTGTGAAGATCTATTGTTGACATTTTTATGATACTTTTGTCGATTATTTGATTATCTGGCGAAGCACTATCATATTATAAAATTGTATCAATTGTTCATTTAATTTGTTAATATGTTTTACTATTTTTTGAATGATTATGACCTACTAATATGGGTTTGTTATGACATAAAAGTTTCATTTTGTAAGTTGTTTATGAGAAAGTTAAATTTTTAAACATTTTGTGTTGTAATTTAGAAAAGAATTTCTTGAAAAACATGTAAGAAAATTGTCCTTGGAATTACTTTATTTAGATTGTCATTACTCCTTGGAATCCACAAGCTTATGGTATAATAAATTTATAGAGTACAAAGAAAAAAAACATGTAGTTATGTTTTGGCAATACAAAATAATTTAATGCAAGAGTTTTGCTTTAATGGAATCATTTTGATTCATGGTGCCATGTAAAAGTTTTATTTTAGAACCGATGAGATCCTGAGTCTAAAAATAGAAATGAATGCATAAAAAACTTTTGAAATTCTTTAATGCATTTAATGGCATTATTTAAAAAATAATTAAGTTTGATAGTAAATGTATCATGTGATCATGTTAACATAAAAAATAATAGTCAGATTTTCAACCAAAATGCTTGTAAAATACTATGCCCCAACTTAATCTAATCCATTAGGTTTGAACTTAATGAAACTCAAGAGAGACTAATGTAGAAGGATTATTTGCAAACATTTTTAGCTTTATAGGTTTGATGCTAGCCAACAAAAGGTAGACCTATTTCATTGCATGAGTTCAACAATTTCATAGTGAATGTACGTGTTGGATTTACATTATCACTCTACCATGATTATTTAATTACATGAATAATTGACCATGGGATTTTGTGCGTTGGATTGAAAGTTTTCTAAATTAATATGTGGAATTCGACTTTTGACTAAATTAGGCGTATCAAAGCATCTATGTCTTAGTTAAGCTCTTATCCAATTGATTACCTCACTTAGCCAAATTTACCAATCGCCCTAGACATTCAACCGTGATATTATAGTATTGTCATGACTCAAAAGACCATTATAACCCATTGATAGATGCTTGGCCAACCCTAAGATCAGAAAGTCAAATCAACTTCAATCCAGGTCAGCTTAAGCTCTAAGTTGAAGTTAAATCACATGGCCCTTTAATAAGAATAATTGATTCATCCATTAGGTCAATTAAGTGTAAATCAATTCAATTGAGCTAATTTGACCAATTAGACATGATCATCAGACCTTTTAACATTTCAAATTCAGTGTCTAATATATGCTCCAACTCTATAAGCTTAATGGTGGATTTTTTTGCCTAATTGGCCAAGGCCAACACCTTTCTTTGTTCATTGATTGAACCAAGCTAATCATGATATCCAATCAAATTTTTAAGAGTTAATATTTTCAAGTATGTCATTGAAAATGCTTAGTTTAACCAACATTAATTTTACCTCTCTAAACTAGTTAATTTGATTCAATGAGTCAATATAGTCATTTTAAGGCTTGAATGAGGATTTTTTTCGTGAATGAATTAAATCTATCAAATACCTAAGTCATATGAAACACAGTCATGATTATTAACAACAAATTCATAGCTCAACCCAAATCATTTTGACTACTTCAAGTGGATTAATTTTATCAAATGGGTCAGATAGGCCCTTTTGTACTTCATATCTAATCACAACTTGCCATTATCACTTATCCTATGGTTAGCATTATTTCTCCCTAGTTGTCTATATCTTGAGCTCACTATTCCAAGTGGTTTGCTTTAACCATGGTTAATCCATGGTGAAATTCGACCATTTTTGTTATAAATAGCTATGAATTTTATCATTCAAAATAGGGAACTAGGATAGTTTTCCTAAACTCAAAGAAGCTTAACCATTTCTTCTCCGCACTCCCATAGCAATCAAATGAGCTCAACAATTAAATTTATTTATGAAGTAAGAATTATTTGATCAACATTTTAATTAGAGCCACTTCAAGCCAATTCCAATGACGCTTTTATCTAATCCCATTAACGATGTTTGAGTAATAAATAAAAGCTTTATAACCTAGTAGGGTAAGGATCTCAAACCCTCTTCTCCCATCCTAAAAATTTGGTCTTTTGTAGGTTAGTGTGACAATAGGAACCTAACCTATAAATGCGATTCCCTTAATCTCCTCAATCTATTTCAATCGTGTTTCTTAAATAGGTCCTCTATAGGGAGTAAATTTGCTCTATTATGCATGACATTTTATGGGTTCTAGAAGATGAATAATATAAAATCATATCCATTGATTTCAAATTAATGGAAAGTTTGATTTAAACTCTACTAATTATAGTCTTCATCTTTTGATTTTTATTATAGCTTGATTATTAAACGAAGTTTGATGAAATTTTAAAGCAAAGAATAATTTCACAAAATGATTTCTAAAAAAAATATCATTTCCGAAAAGTTCATGCATTTAAAATTTTTAAAAAGATTGCTTTTATCTATTTTAATTGATTAATGTATCAAATAATTGAAAAAACTTTTTAGCTTACTAAAGAGATTTATAGAAGCATCAACCTTTAAAAAATAAATCCATAACAACTATTAAATGTAATATCTAACTTTTCCAATGGTTAAGTTCATCATTTAAAGTTGCTAATTATTACAACTTTATTCTAAAATTTCAAGAAGTTTCATGAAATAATACTTGTATGGTTACACAAATTTTCGAATTTTATGGTAATTATTGAAAAATATTTAATATGCTTGATTAATTAAAATAATTGATTTTAGAGATTTGTCTATATAATTCCAAAAATTATCAAAAATTTTAAAAATTACTTAGGCCTAAATACCGTTTCTTAAATTTTCTAATTATTAATATGTTTTTTTAGCATAAAATTTAATTATTAAAGCAAAAATATTCTATTCAAAGAATTGTTTATTTTGACACTAGTCCTCTCATTGTAATGGCATGCATCCAAGAAGTGTGTCTTAATGATTAAGTCTTAACTCAATTTATTAAAATTGATTTAATAATTTTTAATTGTAATAATTAAAGTATATCATATTTGAATTATTTTATTATAAAGCTTTTAATATTAATGGGCATATCAATTCTCTATTTGAATAAATCTTAATGCATAAATCCTTTAATGATTGTGATGAGATTGCTTATGATGCATTCATGATTCAAGATTGATTACTATGTTCTCTATGATGTGCCACTCCACTATGTTATTTTGTTGAATTAGGATAGAGATATTTTCTATAGGTGTTCAACATATAGCCATCATTTTTAATTTTTATATTTATCGAAGCATGTGCTAATAAATAATGATTTGATATTTAATGTCAAATATTTGATAAGATGTGATAGCTTAATTTAATTTTTAAGATAAATTTTATTTTATTTAAAAAAATGTATAAAACATTAATGTATAGATAAAGTTTCTTAATTAAATATATATGTTCTAAGAGAAAGCACCAATAGTAGAGGAAAAATGTTACTTGTGCTTTATTTAAAATTACCTGAGCTTATTTTAGTGGAAATTTGCTACTCTCTCCAATTATTTTTCAGAGTATATATAAGCAGATTATTTCGTTGTAGTAGCATATTACCTATTCATTTATATCCATCACATCATAGAAATTTAATATGTTTATTATGTTTTCATGTTTTAATTTTACTATAATTTGACTTTTAAGGATATAAAGTAGAATCATAAATATTTTATATCAACTTTAATAGTTTGACAAACAACCTTAAAATCAATAAATAATTATCTTAAAGATAAGGCTAAGACGCTCTAGTAAATATTTTATTTTTTGCTCTATTATATATGTGTTGGAAGAGATATAAGGTGAAGCAAGCCAATGAGATGATTAAAATCAACAAGCATTGGAGCATCTCCATAATATGGGTAAGTCAGGCATGCATAATTAGAAGTCTCCATCACTTAAAGATAGATAACTTATATTGCATATCATATCACTTAAGATTAATCCTTTTCTTTGCATGGTTTTAATTATGACTAATGACTTTTAGTATGCCAAGAAGTGGTTATGTGGCTCAAACAAGATGGTAACTTCAAAGTTGAGTGGCTCAAATTCTATATTATTATGTTATCTTATTTTCTATTACTTATAAAAATGTCTCTAAAAAATTAAAGATTGTAAGTTCTTCATTTTTTCAACCTTTCTTAAGAATTCCTCTACTTAGAAACTCTAAGATTTCCTTCCTAAGTTTAAGGTCATGAGATTAACAGTGAAAGATGCAAGTCATGATTACTGATAAAGAATTTTATGGTTAAGTTAGGTTAACTATCTTCTAAAGCTCAATGACCTCAACATTCACAACTTGAGATAATGGACCAATGAGATATAGATTATGATTATTTTTACCTTTTGATTTACTTCAATTTCTTGTGCATCCACAACTTTACGCCTCTAATACTTTTGTTGAGTCTTTTGTGATTCAATACTTATTTTCTGAGAGACTTTTCATATACTAAGCTATCATCCCTCTTAGTTGTGGTAATTCACCTTTTGCCTTATGGATTGACATCCATCATTTAAACTATTCTATTGAGGCAATAATTATTGAATCATAAGTCTTCTATAATAAATCAAATCAAAATAATGACATGTTTTCATATATTAAGATTTATACTTAAGGTGTCCTTGAATGTTTTTAAACAATAAGAGCTTAGTCCCTTTAGAAGATTAAGTAAATTAAATTCTCTTTATTCATTTCTATCAGCTTGATGATTTGTATTCTAATAGATATTTCTTACAAGTCTAGATATGGGATGTTAATCTTAACTAGATTTCTATCATTATCTTTTTCTTATGAATTTTTTTTTAGAGGAAGTATGTATCACCAAGTTAATATCTTTCTCCACACCACATGCTAGGCCACAATCTCATTTTGAGTGTGTCATTATATGATATTATTATATTTTTATGTATTTTCTTTTGTACAACTTTTATCAACCCTCGATCTTAATTAATTTACAATATCATTTTTGTTTGATCTTATGAAATCTACAATAATAATGTAAATATTTTTATTTTATGTAGATGACTTTAATTTTAGTATATTTAATGGATGTTATGCATTAGAATTATAATTTGAAGTTTTCTAAGAACTTTGTGGTGCAATGGGAAAAATTTTGAAGCTATTTGAATGTGCAAGGCCCAATTTCCAAGTGCCTAATAAAGTGCTTAGGTTCATAAGGCATGTAGAATTAGTGCACAAATGAGGGATAAGCATCAATGAGCCTATCCTAGTGTCAATTTTATTTCATCATAAAATGAGAGAGACATATGGTACACACAGCACTATTATTACCCTAATGAAAAGAAAAAATTGTTAATTTTTGTAAATTAAGATAATAATTATTTAAAGGATATCAAGTGGACTGTCACCAAGGGCTTCTAAGATTTTATTATAGACTTTGGAGGGTTCATTTTGTAGGAGTCTCAAGGGAAGATACTATATGAAGATAAGGCAATGACAAGGTGAAGTAAAGTCGAGCAAATAAGAGTAAGTCTTTTTTATTCACATTTTTTTATTTATATTTATGATCATGTAGTTTTATGCTTTCTTTCAATTTTTTATGAACTAAATTATAGCTTTTAAGAATTCAATGTAACTAGATGTTTTTGTTCATTTTTGTGTTTAATGAATTTTATTGAGCTTTTATGCTTTATTGTTTGCTATACATTTTATCATGGGCTTTAAAGAATATAATTTGATTGGCCATGAATTAATAGTTTAGAAGGTTCAAAGAAAATTTAAGATTATGGAACATACATGTTATTGATGAAATATGATGATGGATTTTGGGTTTTAGATAACTACACTAAAATTTCCTAAATGTTTTGATCATTTATGTTGTTCAACAAATTTTCTTTGGGTAGAATGTGCTACTAAGTGGCGAGAGATTGAAAGAAAAAATAATTACCTTAGGTTTTAAGAAAAAAAAGTTAAATTCTACCTTATATCAAAATTTAATAGCTTATATTCAACTCTAAAGTTTATTAAACTCACTAATTAAAATCATCTTGATGATATTCAACCCTAAGAACTCTCTATCATTTTGTAATTTATTTATTATTATTATTTTATATGAAGTAGTCATCCTCTTTTAATAATTTGAATAAAATAAAATTAACCCAAAGTCATTTCTTGGTTGTCTTAGTCTATTTGGGTTGACTAACTTTCTACCTTATTACTTACACAACTACATATGCTTATATGTATGGCCATCAATCAATAGTCACCATGTTAGGAAAGCATTAGTCATCATTTTTTTGGAGGTCAATATCTATAGTGATAAAGAATCATAATAGTTCTTAAGGTTTACAATAACATAACTTACGAGAGTCCTCCAAAATTTGGTGCATTATTAAAACACTTAATTATTCTTAAATTCAATCTATAAGACTAATGAGAAAAAGATAATTATTTGATTGTTGTAATTTGATGAAGCAAATTTACTAACATTAAATTTGATGGTTCGTTAGTGTTGGTTTTCTTAATGTTTCATCCTTCAGAGTGGTAAAAGAAGGTTAGCTTCGGTGTTGAACAATGCTATTCCCAGCTATTTAATACCTCATCCACCTCATTTATTACTAAATCATTAATTACATATTGGTAAATTGGATGTTGAATTTATCATTAATAGATTTAAGGCTATGGTTTGATGGCAAATCTAATGACAAGTGAGTGGTTAGTTATATAAAGTTTCTTCTAATGAACATCTTAGATTTTTTTTCTGCCTAAAAGTTTTCCTTTTAATTGCTCATCAATTTTGGGGTTGGGATTTTATTATAATAGGATTTTGTAACATGTGCACTATAACTTGAAAGAAGGCACTCATGAAATTTTAGTCACAATCTAAGATTATGGACTCATAAATGAAATAATGCTTATGCACATCAATGATGACTATAATGCCCATCTTTAAGAGTATATTTTAATCTTATAAGGAAGAAAAAATGTGCTTATTATGATAGCATGCCCATTAGAACCTCAATTTTCCTTGTCAAAGTGACAAATTGCTATCGATATCCATCAAGAGGTCTTCCCATGTAGTAATAAAATATTATAATAATTGTATAAGGACTCCTTGGCTATAAGTTGGCACTATGCTTAAAAGATGGGACATGTCCAAACAAAGTTTTGTATATCTTGCATAATTTGTTTCTAAGTGAAATGTCTTTAGATGCACTGAAGTGTTTTCAAATTCTTTAGTGAATAATTATTCTCTTCTCATAATATTCACTTATAAAGTATACCTTAAAATATATGATAGTCACTATACTTCTATTCTTGAGGACTAGTCCATCTTATAGGTTGTAATTAATAATGCTATTAGCTTCTTTTATTATATTATTTAGTAATTGAATGAGTTATCAATATTTGACCATTTTAACTCTTATTTTGACTACAAAATATGGAATTAGGATGTGATTAACATTAACATAAGAGATTTGGAAAGTTTTCTTGATCGTCTAAAAAGTTAGAAAGATCATCAAATATTTTATTTTTCACGTTTCTATTAAGTACAATTTTAAAATAAAAGTCAAATAGCTTGATCAAATATATTTTTATCTTGGTTTATATATTTTTTGTACCATTTTTAAGACTTTCTTTAGTTGATATGAATGATAAATGTAAAACATAAATGGAATTATTTTCACTCTGTAGTGGATTCTAACAAAAACGTTTAGTGGGCTTAGGTGGATTATTGTTTTAGATGGATTGAGCTATTTATTCTATTATGCATTATGCCTACCATCCTAGTAGTGCATAGGTCTAATGTTGATACTTGAAGTATCAATTTCAATTATAAACTTGTTAGCAAGTTTTTATTAGGCTAAGTGCTAAGTCCTATTTCATGAATTAAAAAGAGGCTTTTACCTTATTATAGTAAAAGGCAGTCTTTTATAGGAGGTTGTCGGTTGTGCAATGATGGTAGCTAAGTGCTTAAATATTTTTGTTAGTAACTTAAAATTCTTAGTAAATCCTTTAGTTTTTTCTATACTAATGGTATCATTATTCAACCCATTGACCTTACCTTCATGAAGATAATGATATGTTTGAGGCACTCTTCAATTGGTGGATCAATGAAGTGCTTTGAATGCATAAGATAGAAAACTTAATTATAAAGATAAGATATAATGTATGATGCATGGCTTGGGCATCTGTAATTTTTCTATTTCATTAAGATTTATCAAGAAGATATTTTTTTGTTAAATATGATGGAAAATTTTATCCCAATATTTTAAGTGGTTGTGGTTGCATTTTTTTAATAAAAGGGAATTACAAGGAATTTGTTGCAATCTTGATATGTTGAATCTCATTTTCAAAGTGTCTCATGTTGCCATCCATAGATGGCATCCAACTTGCAGATAAAACAAGAGAATGAGGTTGTACCATGCAATATGTTTAGCCTTCAATTAACTCATGGATGGGAAATAAACTTGGAATGATTATATTCAAAACACGAAGATTGAGTATTATCCTTATGTTTAACAAGTAGGATTAAAGAGGAGAAATGAATTGTTCTTGAGCAAATGATCCCACTGGTTAGCATGTACATAATGAGCTATTTAGTAATGCATTTTTTAAAATAAAGAAAATAATATTTCATCTAATTTTTTTGGGAAATCTAAATCCATCTTGTAATAATGATGATATTGGAAAAGGCTTAAAGACTTATCAAATCTTGTGCAATGTGTTGAATTCAGCAAGTCAATAATACTTGTATTTACAAACTGAAGTTCATTAGATAAAATAAATATTTTTAATAATTGGTTTTATGGTCCTTATAGTTTGATATTTTTACTTTTCATAGTGAATTGCATAGCTAATGTGGTGTAGCATATGGTGGCATCACTATATTATTGTAACCACTAGACAACCAATATAATGTTGACACTTTGTATGAGTAGCACCAATAAATTATTAGTGTGATATTCGTGTATTTGCAAGTGCATTATAAGTCTACACTAATTCCTACTAACAAATATAACTACATTTTTAGTTATATTAGAAATTATTGTTAATTTTTATAAAATCCTAGAATATTCTATGTCAAGTTTCCATTAAGAATTTTGTAGGATACTTGAATAAAAGTAAAAAAGTGTCAAAATTTCTACATAATGTAAAAAACTTAGAAACTAAGTACCTTAAAAATATTGGACAAATTTAAAAAAAAAATGGAATGCTAAGTGGAAATGGTACTAAAACCAAATAATTAGAGAAATAGGCACAATCACTTTATGTTGGTGATTTTGTTAAATCTGGAATCCACCATGGTAGAAATTACCACTAACAGAGATATATGTTTTTTTTCTAAATTTTGTGGCTAGCTATTAGGCAAGCTGTTATGCCCAATTTGGGTCTTATAAAATCCCCCCAAATCACCTCCAAATTATCTTTTTCTTTAAATTTTGTTTCTTCTATTTCATCTTCTTCTTCTCTCAAAGCAAGCTATTTTTATAATTTTTTGACTAGTGTTAAGGTAAAAAATGTATTTGATTTTGCTAAAAGAACTTTTTAAATCATGTGCAAACCAATACTCCTCAACGAAAATAGTCGACCATTACTTTCAAAATTGGTTAGTTATACTTCTTAAAAATTTTGATAGCAATTTTGCATTTGCATGTTATAGGATTTTGTTTAAGTTTGTTCTCTTTATGTTTGGATTAGTTTTATTTTATTTTAATCACTTGACATAATTATTTTATTTTAATCACTTGACATAATTATTTTATGTATTCATTAACTAATATTTAAATTAATTGTACACTCACTTTCTCACTTTCAAATATATGCAACATAAGTTTGACATGTTCAACAATTTAAATAATTTTTCTATATGCTTGACAAAGTCACAAAAGAAAAATGAGTTAATCATTCAATTAGTTGATGCTTAGATTAGACGACCATCTAGCTCTGTCAAATGAATTTGTGTCTATGTTTGTTGGAGGTAAAATTCATCTGATATTGATGTGTTAAAGTATGATGTTAGACATTCTTTCATCTATCTCATCCTTTCATGTGTCTTTTATTTATTTTTCACCATTCTTTATCTTCCCTAATATGTTTATAAGACTTGTGGTTTGCATATCGGGCCACAATCATAATTTTTTATCAACATAAAAGTTGTGAGAAATTTTGTTATGATTCCAACGATACCAAGCTCACTCGATTCTGACACGGGATGAGGCCGATATGGGCAAAATACTGCAGTTGCCCCTAATTTTTTTTAGAAAACATTTAACGAGCCGCTTGTCTCGTGAATGGGTGACCGTGTAGATGTGGATTTGGCACTAGTCATCCGCTCAATGGATGACTAGGCCTATTTTTGTTTTTTTTTTTCGCTGCCTAATTTGCTAATTAGGATCATAATTAGGCATAATTTAAAAATTTAGCCTGTCCAAGTCAAGCACTCAGGCCTTATTCTACCAGAGCATAAATAATGTGTCTGACAGTTAATCTTGGCACCTAAGTGATAGACCCGATGTCAAGGCACCCAATATAAGGGTCCATGCTTTCAAATTTTGTACATTATAGAGCCATAACTTAGAGAGCTTGCATGAGGGTACCAATCTAAATTTTGCTTATTTTCACCTAATATTTTTCCTATTTTTAAATAAATATTGTAGATTATTTAAGTGTAATTTGAGGACTTCAAAGTGGTATTTGATAGGGTTTGTGAAAATAAATTTCCTATAGATTTTGGTAGAAGTTTAAAGGAAGGCTAAGATAAGAAGGTGAAGGAAAGTAGCATGGCAAGCTACCACACTGAGATTTTTTTTATCCCTTTCTTCATCCTTTTTTATTAATAATGTCAAGGTTCATGTATTCTTCTTTTATTTATCTTGAACTAATATTTCTTTTAAAGGATTGGATATAACTAAATGGTGTAATTGGTTTTGTTTACAAGTATCTTTGTGGAGTTTTTTTTGCTTCATTATTTACCTCTTATTTCATCTTGAGCATTAATAACAATTGAGTAATATGCTACTAATTAATAATTCAAGTGGCCTATTCAAAATTTAAAGATGGAAAGCAAGTACAACATTTATGAAATATCACCATTGATTATATAGAGATAACTATGTTAAAATTATGTATTACTATTTCATCATTTATGTTTTTAAATAAATTTTCTTTGCATTGAATCTATGACTAAGACATAGGGAGGTTCAACAAAAGAAAATATTGAAGCTAAGCTATTGAAAAAATGTAAGTTTTACCATAACTATTTATAATAAATCTTTGTAAGTCAAAATATTATTCTAAATAAATCATTAAAATCATCTAGGCAAAATCTAATCCTTACAACTTAGCTTGACTAATAACAACCACAATATTATCTTTTTCTTTATTAGTTCTTTTTATAATTAACCTTTTTTTTGGTTTTTACCTCAAAAATTCACCCTATTATTATTATTTGTTTAGATAGTTTAAAATAAATATAATTTTGGCAATTAGTAGTCTTTGTTTTTTGATGAAGATTCTACTCATGACTTAGCCATGAGTGCTCATATTCTACATAATTATGCACTCTATAGTGCACAATATACTCTATCATCCATTATTAAGCTTGGAGTATAAGCCAACAACTTTAATATTAAACTTATGATGTTATCAATATAATGGCCTGATAACTAATATGCTAACCCCTACATCACTAACTTCTTGGAGAATGTTGCACATTTAAGTATAATAGAGAAAATAGTCGATTGAATTCCTTATGTTATTTGATAATGGAGGGCTATGACAAACTTAAACTTATGAAACTATCATATGATATTAATTATAATGATGAAGAATATTTTATATTCACTCTTAAATAAAACAAATAGTTGGTTAAATTTCATATGGCCCAAAACCTTTAGTCACAATACTTCTCATTAGCTAAGATGATAATGACGAGAAAACTGATTTAAAACTATATAGATGAAAGGCTAAACTTTATATGATATTTGACCTTTAATGACATACTAAGAAAGTACTCACATCATAGGCTTTCTAAATAGATGGAAGTGCAGATTCATATACCAAAATGGCTAGAGTAGGTAGAAGATTGATAAATGCCCCCATCTGATGGTACTCAAAAGAGAAAAGTACAAAAAAACTAATTATGTATAACTAAAAAAGATAGTAACAAAAAATTTTAATTAGCTTAGTGAGAGGATGTTTCCTAAAGGGCTAGTAGCCACTGTTCAAGATTAATAGAGCATCATAGCACTCATTGTGCAAGCTGCTTTATTGACAAATAAATTAGGTAAATTTTTTGTAAATAACATTCACTCACATGGTACCTAATGTAACTTACATGGAGGTTGGCAAATGTGTAGTGATTGTTGGCCAAACAATTTGTTTGTTCAATCACAATTGAAGTAAGCACACATTATAAAAAATTAGCTATAACAAAATTGATATGTAATAACTATAATCCATGTAGATGAACAACCCAAACTTCCATGGAAGAATATACTAACCAGCCAACAATTTATTGGGTTTGAACTTACTGGATTCACTCACTAATAAAGTTATTATCATTAATGAGATGAAGTTTCATTGGATAATGCTTTACCATAGCTCAATTTGATTATTGCACAAATTTTACCAATGACTGAGGCTATATTGTGGAGCTAAGGTGCAGTTATTTAAAGATAAGAGATAATTATAATAAAGAATGGAAAGGTACTTTGAGATAAGCAGCATTAATTATCCTCTAGATAGCTTAGTGCTCTCCCAAGTAACTTGCAAGTGAGCCATCTTATTGTGATCAATTATTAATATGGTGTCACCCATAGTTATGCATGCACAATATATTGATTGATGATGACTTTATTCTTTTATAAAAGAGCAATGAAGACAAAATCAAAACAAATGAGGAAAAATATTGGTAAAAGTATTGACCTCATTTTTGGATTGAGGTGAAAGAGCTATATTGAGTTGTTGAGTTGTAGCTTAATGACCATCTTAAATTTATTCAAATGTAAATTAATTTGAATAATTTGTCAAACAAATTTAACAAATCAAAAGATATATTAACTCAATCAATACTTATCAATCATCATGAGCTTAAATTTATTAACTTAAATTTATAGAGCCACTTAAGACACCAAAATCATGATAATGAAAATTTAATTGTAAAATTTTTGAAAAATTTTAAAGTGATCTAGCATGTTTATATATCTTCTCAAATTATTCAATAATTTTTAAAATGATTCCAATGGATGTAAACATTTTAATGTAATATTCTTTTACTTCTATTAATTTTACATTTATGAAAATAATTTTAAAATTTTGATAAAAGTTACGACATTCCTAAAATAGAAATACATGTTTACAAAATTTTTTTGATGTTTAATGGTACCATTTGCAAAGTATTTGTATTTTTTTTTTTTTTTGTCAAAATATCAAAATTTCAAAATTACCACATTACTTATAAGTGGGCGTAGCATCATAAAATATACTTAATAAATAAATGTTATTGTTATCAAAACATCTTAATTTTATAAGGATATTGTGTGTTTTTGCATGAAATCCTAGATTTACTAAAACACACACACACACACATACACACAAAATACAAATAAAATACCACATTCTCATGAACTTTAAGGATGAGTTCAAGGTGATGGAAATCTTCTTAGAATACTTTACAAGTGTATGTGTTAGTACTTGGTCATATATGATCTCCTATTCAAAACCTTGCATCACAATGACATTGCACCCATTTTAGAACATGTATGTTAATTGTTTTTAAATTTACTGATATATATTTTATTTAATAGATTAGGTTATACACTATCCCTTCTAAGCAACTTGATTTGTTTATCAATGTTGATAATCTAATGGGGTACACTTTTAATGATAATCATGATGAGTCTTTAAGAATATTTATCTTAACCTCTTAATTTTAACTCAAGATTAGCAATAGCATTGGTTTTAAAATACTAAAAGAAATATATGACCAACTTTGACTATTTGGCTTTGAATTCTTACCTAAGCCTTCTTTGATTATTTAGCTATTCAACCATAGATACACATACATTCAATTACAATCTTGATTGATTATATTTTGTAATCCTTTTAGTCACCTACTATTAGCTAAGAATCTTATTAAGTTATTGTGCTTCTTGTCTCTTATCATCTTCGATTAAGAAGCCTTCAAAATATATCAAGTTTCCCCTGTCATGTTAAACAAGTTTGAAGTTGTTAATTTTCAATCATTTTTATTACTTTCTTTCTCAGATTTTTACTTTGAATTCAGCCTAAATTTGGGTGAATTATTTTCATAACCATGTCAAATGAAACTAACTTGACTATTATGTTATCTAATTACTCCTTGTAATTAGATGCTTTGGAAGTGTACACAAATACACAATTTTTTTTGTTCTTATTAAGTGAATTATTTCTCTCTAAGCATGCCTGATTCTAATTATTTAAAAATTTCTCTTCATATCTAAAAACCTTTTATCTTCTAAGTAGTAATAATGCTCATGGTAGAAATATTTTTTATTTATATAAAAATTTTAATATAAAGGATATATATATATATATATATATATATATATATATATATATATATATATATATATATATATATATATATTGAAGAGTCCATCTTCTTTTGATTTTAAATCTTTTAGATAGTCATATGAATTGGCCTTTCAACACTTTTATACATTTAGACGTTGTGATAGTTCACTTCTCTTTGGTCACTCACTATAGAGGTCGTATGTAGTTAGATAGGTCAATATTTGCTAGAGATACTTCTATTTCATATAGCTGACAACCTTATTTGTGACGGTTGATTGTCACGCATCTATTATGGCTACTTTTTATATAAAAAATAAAAAAATTATTAAGTATTGTTATTATTATTTTTATTTATGAAAGGCTCAAGCACTAATATGATCAAAATGCAAAATGAATTATATATGTGATATTCTATAATATGAGTTATTTTGGCAACACTCGCTATGTTGTTATAGCTCCATATTTAGTTTTTTTCACTTTATTTGGTAAGGAGACTTTTTCTATATGATAATGTACATGAAAAGGTTTTCAAATAAGCATATGTTGAACATTTGAATCATCCTTCCACTTCCAATTGAGCAACAACATACTTGAACCAAATAGCAAGGAGTTGGATAAGAGGAAACTTGAAACTTACACCTTGTCATTTTTAGAATTAGGATTTTCTAAGTATTTATATGTAAAACTAAGCTATTTTTTTTTATATTTTCTTTTAGGAAATTATAAGCATATTATGGAGTTGCACTAGCCATTTTTATTTTCTTTTATAAACATCACAACATAGCATTTCATTACTTATATGTCTTTTTTATTATATATTGTGATGTCTTCACTTTATTTATGATTGTGTTTACCTTGGCTATAAATGATAGCTCTTAGGTTAAACACTTTTTCAACAAACATTAATAAATTGATAATTAACATAAAATTAATCTAAGGAAAATATTAAACATAAAATTAAGGCTTTTTAGTCATCATTTAATCATCTTTTGTTCATAAAATGAAGTGAACTAGCATTCAAAACCCTTATGCACTAGTTTATTAAAATAACATGACGATAGTTATATGCATATTAAGAATTTCTTACTTAAAGATAAAAAAACTTGCATTACTTTTCATGATTCTTAAGGAAAGAGCTTCTTATATTACCATGGATATTTAATATACCTAAGGGTCTTAGCATGCTAAGTAGTAAATGTCTTGTCCTAGACATGCTTATAAGATTAGTTAAGAGGCACCGGTTGTGTATAACTAAGCTATCTTATTCTATTTCCTTTTGTAAATAGTCCTACAACATTTCTTTTCTTTTCTACCATTTTAAATATCAATAAATTCTCACTTTTCTTCTATGATTTAGGTTCACATTTCTAACTCTACATGATGATATTCATAATTAACAATAAAGCATTTCATGATAAAATTTGGTTAACTATCTTAACATCAAAGTGATTCACTAACTTAATAACATAAATTGAGGGACTCATGAAGTCTTGCCCAAGGTTATTTCAATCTTTGTTTTTGTTTTTTTTTTACAATTTTAACATCACCAATTATGATCTTGATCACATCACATTTCCATGACATATTTTCTTAATTATAAAAATGATGCTAGCACATAAACATTTTATGCATAGAGATAGCATCTCACTTAGTTTTGGTGATTTTCCCTCTATATTGTGGATTGCTTTACCCAAAGCATAGACATGAATACTAATTTTTATATAAAACAAAGTAAATTGAAGAGAAAGTATGTTTTATTTATTTGAGAATTTTTTTAGGAGGTGTATTTAAGTGTAATTAAAATGCTTAATCCCTTTTGAAGATTGATCAACTCTTATTACCTCAAATTTTCTCTAATTTGAGTGATATTACTTCCTATCAATAATTTAAATAAGATATCAAATGAATTCATAATTAAACCTATCTAAATCTCCTTTCTTTCTTTTTTCTTTTGTAAAACTTTCTAAAACTTGGAGCATTTTCTTAAAAATTAAATAACTTTAAGTTCTAGATCTCAGACTATTGATATCTCTCTTTAAAATCTCTTAATAAAAATTTTCTAGTAATTCCTTTGGTTCAAACATTATTGCTAGTAAGGCCTATGTGCTATTTAATGGTCAGTGGACATTAGTAAATAAGAAAATGAGCATTCTTTTAAATTTGAGAAAAGTGATAACTATTTATTGTAGTTAGTCAAATAAATAATAATTGGGTATCTCTTTCGAGGTTATGAAGATTAATTGACACTTTAGAGTATTATTAATGCTCAATAGGGATATGGTTGACTTCATATAAAAAACATGATTGATGGGATCTATTTTACCACTATGGAATTCTAGCAATGGGATTGGATCTTTAACTTTGATGTAGCTTTCCTTATGCGATTTCCTTATGAACATGTTCATCAACTAAGAGTTTTGTTTCAAAACTACCCAGAGAAGAGGAGTGATTCCTTCATCACTACTCATGTAGCAGCTTTCATATACTGCTAATGTAGAAGAAAATGCACTAATACATTATAATCACTTTTGAATTATTGATTTTGAGAGCCTTCTAGTATATTAACACATAAGATGGCTCGAAGAGAATGTTTCAAAGCTCTTACTCCCATCCTTTTAAAATTTTCCTTAATTTATTTAAGCTATTTTCAGTTTGATGCTCTTTATTGTCATTCTTCATAGGCCCTCCTCTATTTTGTTACTTCTCTTCCTATATTACTTTTCTTTAATTTTTTAGCATTAATGTAAGCTTTCTACACTTTTTAAGATGATGGATCAGGATTAGTTTCTAGCAATGTCATGACCCTACTAGCAAAATTTGTAAGAACTCATAGAATAGAAGATAGAAATACAAATTATATTCGAAAATACATAAAAAATAAAAGAGAATTTCTAGAATGATGCATTCTGATTTACAATGTTAGCAAAACAAATCCTAGAAGATAATTAATCTATAAAAATTATACTTGATCCTAATCTTAATGGGAATATATGCAATATTTTAATAAACTATAGCTTCACCCTATAAAAGCAAAAGTAAAATGTATATGACAAGAATATTATTAACATGTGGAAATAATGGTTATAATTCTTATAACTACATGTAGGTAACTGCCTTAACAAGTTAGTGAAAAAAGTAATTTGCCAAGCATATTTTGCCACCAATCTATAGATGAAATTATTAACTATCTTATGAAGTATTTAACCTTAGAGAGATTTAGGTGATTAGTTCTCAAAAGTGGGCAAGTGATCTTTAAGATTCGGTGAGTAGCCATTAAGATGTGGTGTGTAACTTTTAAAAATGACTTGAAAGGGGAATGGCTCCTGTGATGAGAGAAGTGTTCCTTTGTATGGAGTGAGTTATTATGACCATGTCTCAATCAAGTTTTTTTTTTTTTGCTGAGTTCTTGATGGGTTTGAAAAGTTCATCATGATCGTTGGAGCCTACTTCTGGATCCTTAATAAGTCTACCATATTTATTTCATTTAATCTAATTAGCACACTTCTAGTTGATTTGACCATATTTGTAGTCTGGGAATGTCAAGTGTACATTTGGAACCACTAGAATTTGGTTTTCAATGCATATTTACATTATTGTTGAAGTAGGATTAAAATATTTGATATGCAGTTTGATTTATATTTTTTTAGAAGTAAGAGTGAGGACTATTAAACTCCTAATCCACATATAAAACTAACCATAATTTTTAAGAATCTACCCTCGTTTTAGGGGATTAAGCTTTTTAATTATTTTTGAGATATCTGAAATCCTCAAATCATACTAGAAATTTAGGTTGTCAAAGTTGAATAGTTAGGTAAATGAATATTGACTTTGATTGGAATATAATTTCCTTAATTGATATGATAAGAGCTTTGTCCCTTAGCCCCAACTTAATTGGAATATAATATCATTAATTATTTAATTAATATAATAAGCTTTGTTTGACACTATGAGGTCATTGGGGCTTCTGAATTTAGGATAACTTCTTAGAGTTTTAGGTAAGAAGAGCTCTTATACCGTCTAAAATTTATCTTTTTTAATATACTCTTTTTAGCTGTGTGAGGAATTTTCTACCACTTGCTCTCCCGGGTCTTTTAGCAAGTATCATATCCCTTTTGAGACTTATGTCTTTTAATTTTTTTTAGATGAATGGAGATCTTATTTATTACTTGCCATTTTATGATCATACCCTAAACCCTAATATTAAGATATGCATGTATCTTTGCCATTATTTTATCTTTGACATAAACTCTTAAATCGATATTCATCCTTCCTTCCTCCACTTAATATTCCTGCACACAATCCATGCATTTGAACAATTTCTTTGAAATTCCATTATCTAAAAATAATTATCTTTTTTTCATTTTATCTCTATAATATTCACATGCATGCAAACAGGTCATTAAATGACAACACCTTTATGGCAGAAAATTAGTATCATTTTCCTAAATTACACAAGAACTATACCTCCTTTGTAATATATATCCTATGTCTCCAAGCATGTTTTTGTAAGAAATTAAAAAGATAATAATGGTGCTCAAAATGTGGTTAATGCTAATGAATCGACCACATATTTTTGATGGAGAACAAAATAGATAATTTAGATCTTTCAAAGAACTATAATCACTTTCGCTTCAACAAAGATGCTGTGCAAACTAAGTAATGGTCTGTTTTTGTAGTCCTCCTTTATGTTACAACATTATTCCCATTATTACTTTCCATAAAAAAATGATTATTTTTTCAGTGTTTTAAGTAGTCCTACAGCTGAACTGACTAAGACTTATTGTTGCTAGTGTTTGGTGTACTCCATCTCTATGAAATTATGTGAAAATCTTTAGAATTATTTCTGACACCTTTGTCATTACTTTTAAAATTTTGTATTACATCTATTTTTAAAAGTTAATCAATTCTAAGTGTTGATATAGTCAATCTCCCTATTTTCTTTGTCGATGACCAGGCTTAAGTGAAATTCACCAAAAAAATACTTAAACACCTATTTTTTGAAAAATTCTAGATCTCGAGTAAATTTCTCACTCTACAATTTTTATTTTTTATATGATTTTGACTTCAAGAGAGAAAGTTTAAAGTGTTAATATTTGGGGTTCTTGTATTCAATGTATTATTTTGCTTGTATTGGTCAAGCTTAATTTCTTGTATAACTCAAACACCACTTCAAATCAAATCCCAACAAAGCTTTCCAATCTCTTGACATTTTAGAAATGTACCCATCCACCAATTAGGTTACCACAAGTGATCCATCACCAGCCCACACCAACTTTACTATCACCAGAAAAATACTACTTTAGGTTTTTAACCTGAAATCCTGCTTTAGCATTCTACATACTATCAAAAACTTTCTCCAATCCTCAAACCTAGAAATTATCCAACTTATAAATGAGCTACATAACATTTTTCATAAAAATGAAATTAAAAGTTCAATACCTCTTTGAGGTCATGACATTTGATTAAAATTTTAGAGTAGCTTGAGCTCATATTAATCATAAAGACATGATTCTATACATCTTTGTTAGGTTATCTTCCATAAATCAGTCATTTAAAGTAGCAATTCTAACTAAACTCACTCTAATCAAACTTAATGTTCTATACTCTCTCTTTTATTATGAAGAAGTTAACCAATCCACTAAGTAGTCCAAACAGACCCATTCAACCACCCCTATCCTTACTATTATAGTTTAATCTAGAGGACATCCTACTATTTCTCCAAGAGGCTACAATTGTTCTCATTTTACTAAAGACAATTTTCCTTTTACCTTGACTTAATGTGGCCAAATAAACCAAGTTTTTGTTATATGAGAAATATATAAAAAGAAAGGTCATACTACTTTGACATGCCGACATCATTATAATCCAAATTACAATCCATCCAATACATTTTCACCTCAAATATCATACATAACAACTACCAAAACCTTAGCAATTGATTAGATATTAGATAATGTAGGCTCCACTCAACTTATTCTAGATATTCTAAATGTGTAAATTTTCATACCCTATACTGACTGTAACCATGTTAGAGTCGACAATGGCTAAACGCTTCCTATCTCATCAACCTAAGATTGTCTACTTTGAATGCCCAATGTTAGGTATTCTCTCTAGCTTATTCCACACTCCAAACACATATCATAATTTTATATGTCTACTCCACGAAGAAGAAATTTAATTGCAACATAGTACATGGCCACAGTTCTAACAGATTGTATACTACAACATCTTGGCCATCATGGCATTCTTATCACACATTGCTAAGCAAATCAATAGCTACATCTTGGTAGCACAAATAATTTGGTCATACCAAGTCTACCACTTTCTTGGTTGTCTTATCACAAAAAAAATGTATTTCCTCTTTATTTTTTCTTTGTGAAGCTTATAATTTGGCCTAGAGCAATAAAATTTCCACCTTAAAATCAAATTGACAATCATATAAGCAATTAGAAATTATTCATACAAATATTTGAGAACTCTCACTAGTTCTCTCGATTAATGATTTTCAGTTCTATGTTTTATTTATTGATGATTTTTAATATTTATTAAATATTTCATATGTTGTATAAATCTAAAATATTCTTTAAATTCATGCAATTCAAGGATTTGATTAAAAATCAATTCAATTTAAGGAACAAATTGTTTGAATGGAAATGCTAAATACATATCCTTTTAACTCACCTAAGTTGTAAATAAAGAATGATATTATTCATCAATTTGTGGTCTCTCTCTCAAGAAAATTGGTTCAATCGAATGAAAGAATTGCCCCCTCATTGAAACCACTTGAACTCTTATTCTTTATCCAATTTACCATTTAATCTTTGGGTTGTTGTTATTAATACAAAAAATGTAGTTCCTAAATTGCTTACCATTCAAAACTACAAACCACCTCTCATCTTATCAACTACTCTATAGTCATCCAACGTACTATAGTCCCCTCAAAGTCTTTGGTTGCTTATCTTTTATATGGCTTTGACCTCAATCTCTCCATAAACTTGCATGACAATAGGCTTCCCATGTTTTTCACAGGCTACTCCACCCCACACAAGGATTACAATGTTATAATATCCAAACTAGTTGACAAGTTATTTCTGATGAATCTATATATCCATTTCACTGAAACAAAATACCAGCTACTTCTATTATTCCTCTCAATTATGTCACCACTCCTCTTACACTAATGTCAGCAACAACAATCAGACATCCTGATCAACTTAATCGCAAGCTCCAGAAACCCTCAATCCAACAAATGTAGGTATTTTTTTATTTTTATTTTAGAAACCCCATGATACGGGGTATTTTATTGCCACAAAAGATTACAAGATCCTTAAAAGGGGTTAAAATCCAGAACTACTGCTCAAAGAGCTACAATCAGCCTAAGGAGTAAAACCCCAATCTAAGTACATCCAAAATCATAAGAAAGCATTAAAACAATCAAAGGGTACATGATGATTTACATAATAAGGTAAAATAGTACTAAAGCCAATGCTCTGGAGGACATAGGAGTACGTGATAAACTGGAGCAAACCTGCAAAAGAGGGAGAGAGCAGCAAAAAGATATAGCAATTAAGGTAATACAGACAACAAATAGAGGAAAACAACATGGAGTGAGAATGATAGTAAGGAAATGTGATAGAGAAGGCTCAGGCACAATCACATCCTGTTGGGGCAGATGCAAATATGAGCATCCAAACTTCAGCAGAAGGGTTACATCACATGAGCTACTACTGAACCAATAGAAGTGAGGTCATCACCATCATAGCCAACAAACCTTAGAGAGGAAACATCCAGGTTGTTGATAGTATTGTGAGCTTTATAACCGCAAAACCTAGTCAAAATCATATCAAAATTATATAGGTAGTGGTAGTTGAAAAGTGGGGAGTCTCATTCAAGAAAATTACCATCAAAATAGCCTTCTTGACATGAGAATACATAAACCTAAGAGAGTGAGCCAACTTAGTCGAATCACATGAGTAGCAGATTCGTGAAAGAGATTAGATCAGATAGAGACAAGAAGCGTAAAGTTAATATAGTCAATGAGCTTATAATTAACACCGCCCCAATAGAATATATCCGACAAAAATGTCCGTGAAACCCTCCCTTATAAATGTCCTTGGGAGAGCAAGAGTAAAGGAAAGCATCATATCTCAACACAGGGAATGAAATGCCAACATCAAAATAAGCACCCGTGATATTGCATGAGCGGCACCAATAGCAAAGATTTAGGGGTGCCATTTAGATAATTCAGGTCATAAAATGAACCAGAGAATGTAATGTTAGTAATCCAAGAAGGATATCATAGTCACGGGAACATCAACCACAAGCGTAAAAGGGTGAGGAATTATTCACAGCCGGGACATATTTTTCCAACCGAGAGATGAGAAGACAGTATAACCAACACATTAATAAAATCAAAGCCAAACACAACCCAGTAACCGTTCAAAGTGACAAAAGGCAGCAAGGTATAATGAGATGAAGTCAATTGTAACAACCAACCAAAATAAAAACCCAGTAAATGCATTTAGAGCAGCAATTCCAATAGCAACATTCAGGTTCGTCAATCAGATATTCCAGATCAGAAATCGATCCAGATAAAATGATAATATGTGCACCATAGTCACCTAAAAGGAACAGCAGCCACAAGCAGAAAATAGGGTAATATTTACTCACAGCCATATCATACTTTTCCAACCTTGGGATTAGAAAATAGCAAAACCAATATAGGATGAAATTAAGAGCCGAACGCAACCCAGTAACCTGGTAGCAAGGCCTAAAGAAATGCATCCAGTTGTAACAACCAACCAAATTAATTATCCAGAAAAATCATTTAGAGCGCGTTCCAAAGAATCGTACGCTATACGTGATCCGGATCAATATCAATCCAGAAATTTACGATTTATTCCATAGGCGGTTGAAGTTAACATCAAACACAAGCGAAACCATAAAGAGATATTCACCTGGACCAACAACCCGAAATCCCAATGAAAAGAGGCAACAAGGCCTTTCAAAATGCAACCAATCATAACGAGAAAGTAAAATCTCTATTAAAGATAAGGGGACCGATTCCAAAGACTCAACAAAATCATAAAGCACATAGGGTGCTTCATCATTCGACAAATATGAAGACAAGATGTAATGCCTTACAAATAATATTAAGATCTAATGTAAGGCAAACCCGTCTTGTCCAGGTTAACCAATCCTTGTATGTGTTTAGGAATAGAATGTTTATCAAAATTAATGGGCTCATTCAATCTAGTTCCTAAGTTAGCAAGGTAATCAGCACAAGCATTTCCTTCCCTCCATATATGAGTGATTTTGCAACAAATTTGATTGAGCAAAGTTTTAGTTTGCTTGAGTAAATAATATAATTCTACATTGCCATTTTTTTCAGACTGCAGGAGATCAATTAGTATTAAGGCATCCACTTCAAGCCAGATATTAAGCCAACCTTTCTGTAAGGAAATGTCAAGAGCATTATAAACTGCCATAAGTTCAGCAAAAGGAACTGAGTTGGTACTAAGAGGATTAGCAAAGGCCAAGATAACATCACCCTTGAAATTTCTAAAGATGCCACCACATCCAGAAGCATTAGGAGATACAGCTCCATCGGTGTTAATTTTGATGACATTATCATGTGGTTTGGCCCAATAAAGTATTTTGGCTTGATTAGAAGTGTTTATATCGTGCAATTGCAAACCCAATTTTGAGGTGACAAATTTACATCCTTTTAAGTGTTTATATTTAATAAGGTTGGCTTTAAATAAGTCACAGATTTTGAATTTAGTTTTGATAATTATTTTGGAATGATTCATAGTTATATCGTTATGCTTAACATCATTTCTAGCCATCCAAATGAACCAGATAATAATGATCGTAGTAACATTTTTAATATGACCTTTTATATTGTTTTCAAAATATATATCGAGAAGTTGATAAATAGTAAGCGAGCTATTGTATTTGTCAATGGAGAATAGATTATCGTACCAAAGCCAAAGTTTAGAGGCGATCGCTCAACTCACGAATTGGTGATTAACATTTTCAATATGGGAGCAACATTGACATTTTGACGGAAGATAAAAACCTTTACCCCACATCAAGGAGTCAATAGGGACAAAGTTTTTTAAGATACGCCAAGTAAGAATGGAGTATGAGGTGGGGATATTGTTATGCCAAAGTCGAGCATACACTTTGGAATAATCACGAGTTTCTTTGATCATAAGCCAAAAATTTTAAACTGAATTAGCCATTGTGGGAGAGTTTAAAAAGAATCGGTCTTTTGTTGGGTGTAATGTGTTATTTAGTTTGTCTAAAAAGGATAAAGGATATAATCACTGAGCATGGAAAAGTTCCATTTATTATTATTCCAGAAAGATTTGACTTTGATGGTATCAATAGAGCATGAGGAAATTAATTCATCGAAAGAATTATTTCCAAGCCAGTTATCTTGCCGAAGAAGGAGCCGTGAGTTAATGCCCCAAAATTAAAGATTCCGCCTTCCATTTGATATTACAAAGTCTTTTCCAAATAGGAGAAGCGTTAGTTTTATAAGAGCAGTTCAATGGATGCTTAGATAGACAGTATTTGTTTGTCATGAAGTTAGCCCAAAGGCTATTGTTGCTTCTAAAATTCCACCAAAGTTTATATGAGAATGCGTTGATGGTGTCTTTGATAGATTTACAGTCCAGAACACATTCCTCAAAGATGCAGATTTTGTGCCAAGAGGACCAGTGTATTTTTGAGGAAGAGGTATTAGACCCCCAAAAAAATTTATTAATTAGCCTCTCAATTCTATTAATGCAAAAGTTGGTTGGAACGATAGTTTGAATAAGATAAAGAGGCATCGAGTTAAGGGTACTCTTAATCAGTGTTAACCTCCTCCAAAGGATAGAAAATGGTATTCCCAAGAGGAGATACGGTTGGATATTTTATGGATTAATTCGTCAAAAAGATAAGATCTTTTATGACCTTTGAAAAGAGGAGTACCTAGATAATTGATTGGAAATTGTTGTTGATGAAAGTTAGTGATCCTTGTTATATGGTTAATCCTATTATTGTTGATTTTATTAGCGGTTATGAAACAACATTTATTTTGTTAAGGAGGAGACCACTTTCTTTGCCAAATTTTTTAAAGAATTTCATAATGGTTTTGACGTGAGGTATAGAAGCATTGCAGAAAATGATAAAATCATCAGCAAAGCAAAGATGAGTAATGGGAAATCCACCTTGAGTTTTGTAAATCATACTTGGCTTATTATAAAATAGATCATTCAGACTCCTGGATAAGTAATCTACAGCGATAATAAAAAGCAAGGGAGATAATGGATCTCCTTGGCGTAAGCCATGTTTAGAGGTGAAGAAACCAGCCGATTCTCCATTAATGATAATAGAGAACCAAACATTAGTGACACAGTTTTTAATGATACGAATGAATTCTTTTGAGAATCTGAAAAGTTGAAGTATAGAAAAGAGGAATTCCCAAGTGAGATTGTCAAAGGCTTTAGAAATGTCCAGTTGAAAGCAATGTTACCGCCTCTGATAGGAACGTAAATATCATGAATCATTTCTTGAGCTAAAAGAATATTATCAGCTATAGTTCTCCCTTTAATGAAACCAGTTTGATTCTGAGAGATAATGTTAAAGAGGATTGATACGGTTGGTGATTATTTTGGCAATTAGTTTGTTAAAGAAGGTGCAAAGACTAATCGGTCTAAAGTCATTCCAAGTTTCCGGATGGTTGTTTTTAGGGATAAGAATGATGGAGGTACTAGAGAAGGATCTAGGAAGGGGGTTGCCATTGAAAAAGTCAATAACAGCTTCAATTAAATCAGACTTAATAATGGACCAACACGTTGAAAGAATATAGTTCAGAACCATCGGTCCAAAGAACCGAATCAATTCATGCTTTGGAGAACGCATTACTTTCCGAATCCTGGACACCTAATAAGAGAGGTGTTTTGGTCAGAAGTAATCTTGGAGGGAATCAGATGAGGATTAGAAATAGGTTCCGTGTTAATGTTGTTATTTAACAAATTTTGAAATGGTTGGATAACCAAATCTTTAATATCATTTTTATCTGATGTCCAATTATCATTATTGTTTTTAATTTTATAAATCGAGTTTAGAACTTTTCTTTTGTTGAAAAGAGCATGGAAATATTTTGTGTTTCTGTCGCCATCGGCAATATGTTTAGTAGCAGCTTTTTGCCGCCAATAAGTTTCCTCCATGTTTTGATATTTAATCAAGTTATCTCTAGCTTCGAGTTCGTCATTTTATTAGGGTCTGAAACGGCAGCTGATTCGAGAGAGCAAACAAGATCTTCCATAGTTTTAAGATTTATAAAAATGTTTTTAAAATGATGTATCATAATGAACTTAGTATGATTTTAATTAAGTATAACAATAGCACCTAAAAGCACATCACTTTTTAGTATTTCAAATCTAGGTTCGAAATATTTTGACTAGGAGGGAAATTTTTAGTGTTGCTCTTAATTTTAAATTTTTTTATCGCAATCTAGCTAACCTTTTTAAATTATTGATCTCAAGCTTGACTACAATTACCAAGTAATTTTGAAATTGTTGGTCAATGCACTACCAAAAAAATGTGGTTCTCTAAATATGAGTCGCACTAAATAATACTATTGATACAAAAATAAATTATTATAAGATTTTGTTGTGTTTATAAGTCTGATATCCATATCATTTAATATAATTTCTTTCTATATATTTTTAAATCAAGGGTGGAGTTTAAAACAGTTCACAGGTAAATGACAATGCAAATGAGAATAAAAGCAAAGAGAGTGTACATTATAAAACTTAATTCTATAGAGGCAACAAGGCAACAATGGACATTCCAAACCCAATTAGATTTCTTTTTTTTTTTTGGTTTTATGAGTAGTCCTTTTCCAGTAAAACTCTAATAATTGATACTATATAAAAATAAGTTGTAAGTTCAATTAATTTTAAGAGGATGATAAAAAAAATGCTATGAAGCCAAGAGTGTCGTGGTTTTTTAAATAGACTTGTAGAATGGAAAATGATTTCTAGATAAGTACGAGTAGTGATGACAGGATAATAATGAAGTCATACATTTTATAAACTCTTTTAATAAAATCACACATTTTCTTACTCTTGTTTATTATTAATTTTAATCAAAGTATTTGAATGAGGACGAAGGCCAACGAAAGACAACCACTTTAGGCCAGACAATCCAAAATTTGATGAACCACTTCCAAAAGTCCTTTACATGGTATTTTGGCTCTTAGATTATTCTAAATCTCATAAATTATTAGAAATATATACTTAATATGTTTAACATTTTTTATTCATATTGTATGATTGTGTGCTTTGAAAGAAATTCAGGATTTATTTATTTCATGGCTTGCTTAATTTTTTATTAACATTACTTGATCACTTTATTGATAACTATATTAATGACATCCAAATTTTTTTAAATTTTATTTTAATTCTCATAAGCTTAAAATATAAACTTCATTTAATAAAAAGAAAATATTTATAATTAGTTTTGAGACTATATGATATAAATATAGTGTACTCAAGCTTATACAGCATAATTTAACCTTGTAAACCTTCTTTAATTGCTTTAATTTTATATAAATATAATCATGCTCATTAATTACACATTATGTGATAATTATTTTAATAAATTTAAATTGAACATCATCATACAACTTTTAAAATTCTAATATGATTGAATCTAATATATAATTTAAAGTTGCAAGACTTGCTATAGTATCATTAATAAAAATTTATTTTAACGTTGGAATCAATTTTTTATCATGAATATTGATAACAAATGTTAGTATTGAGCTCATTTATAATTCTTTTTATTTATAAGAGAGCAATAATAAAGAACATAATGATGTCATGATAGGAAAGTTCAGGGATGACGTAGATTTGGTGACAACAAACACTTCATGGTGAAGAGGCATGATCATAATGACAAGGTCTCACAAGGTGAAACTACAAATTTAAATACTAGTGAAATTATTATTGGATTTACAAATAAATTAACTAGCGTGAATTGACGTTATTGAAAAATTTAAAAGTTAAATCTTAAATTTTAATTGTTAGTAGAAAATTAATTTTGATCTCATAATGACAAAATACAATTCTCATGCAAAAAAAATGAAGCATAGTAAAGTAAAGAGAAAAAATAGAGGTGCAAAATTTTTACGTGGTCCAGCCAAACCCCAAAACTAGATAACCACGCCTAGACACACTTGGCAAGGAATACACTAAATGCAAAATAACTTATAACTGTACTCTCCTATAACGGGGCGAGTATAAACCCCATAATAATATATACTCTCTTATAAAGGTGTGAGTGCAACCCCAATAATAATTTTACTACATAAAAAAATATAAAATAATAAATTTTTATAAACTATATCTTTCATAAATATACCAAACTATCCAATTCAAAAAGTGACCACACAACTTATAAATGATTACTTTATAACTTACAATTTTGATTAGATAGAATGTTTACTTAATTTTGATAAGAAATAATAAAATAAATATCTTAAAGTGATTTTACTAAGATATTCATGCTATTAAAATTTGTAGACTAATATAAAAATAATTTCAAAATAAATTCATAATAGTCTATTACATAATAAAATAAATTTAAGCAAAGAATAATTTTAAGTTTAAAAGAAACTATAACTAGTATGTATATAATAGTGTGAGAATGATTAACTCTCCACTAAATTTTTTTCTTAATTAGTAAACAATAAAAATAGCAAGTTTTACTATATTTCAACAAGATAAAAATAGTTAAATATAGGATATTAGTTGGAATAAAATGATAAGTGATAAATAAAATAATTTAGTTTTTTATAAATTTTATTTTAATAAAAAAACTTGATATATAATATATCTAGCATATACTCTAAAATTATGGCAAATAATTTATTTTATTTCAACCAAAATAATAATGCTCAATTAATGAAAATGATTACTAAATACTTAAATAAAATTAGTATATGATATATTTAAGTAAACTAGATAAACTTTTAATTAAAAAGAGATATCTACCAAATATGAAAGTTTTTTAGCATAATAAATTAATTTTAAATGCTTAAAATTTACTTCTAAAATAGATCTAAGAATAAATGATTTTTCAAATATGACTAATGAAGAAATATTTCAAGAAACCAAAAGAAATTTGTAGGAAGATAAAAAAAATTTCAGCAAGATGAAATAAATCCTACAAACTATCACAAGAGTTTTCACAAAAAAATGATTGAAGAAATTTTGATGTGAAAAATTTAAACTTTGATATCCATAGACTAATCCACAAAAAAGTAAAAATTTGAAAGAATAAATAGATGGTGGAAATAGTATGAACAACTAAAAGAGATTAAGATCAAGAAAAATAAACTCAAAGAATTTGAGAAAGCTTGCTTAGTTGAAGATGTTGAAGCTTCCAAATTAAGGATTTGATCTTAGAATATCTGCAGAACACTTGGAAGAGAAACTTAAGAAGTTTTCTCTTAGATTTTCTAAAGATATTTTGAATTTAAATGAGCAACACTTTTATGAAGAGAATGAGAGCTATTTATAAGGGAAGGCCATTTTGAATTATTTCAAAGAAAAATATTATTCTAACATCATTTTATCATATAAAATATAATATTAAATAAAAATATAATTTATGTTAAATACATATTAAATTCAAATAGCCAAAAAATGGCTTGTAACATGGACATGTAAAAAATAATCAAATAAGGCTCTTAATATATTTAGAAATTGTAGCATACATTCATTATTAAAATTGGCTAATGTTTGAAAATCATAATAAATACAATTTCAATCAAACATGGGTCATGAAATTAAAGAAAAAAATTCCTTGGAATCCATTGGCAATGCAATCGGATCTAAATTTGTTGATTATAAAATGACGTTGGCTGAAATACTAAATTTTATGTATTTTTATTAATTTTTAAATATGACATTTAAAAATTATGATATAATTTAGATATAATCATACATGTGTTAGTTATCAAATAACTTTTAAATTAAATTAAAATAATTATGTATTTTAAGAATATAAACTAGATACACTCAATAGTCATAATTGATTATCATTTATTATTTTGATAATTTAAATGCTAAGTATGAAGCATATAATTGAATGTTAATTAGATAAAAATTATTTATTTATATAAATTAATCCCATTATCATTATTTAAAATAAATAAAAATAATATGTTAAGTTATGAGCAAATTAATTCATGTCAGTGAACTCATATAAACTTCTAAGATAGTTCTAAATGCATATAACCTAAAATATTGTATCTTGAGCTTCAAGATATTCATTTTGGTCTATCTTTCATTCTGCCATGCTTGTAATTTTATCAAACATATTGTGAGATTTATTAAATATATAATTAGCAACCAATATATCTAAAACATGTAAAACATACATTAGAATATCTAAGCATGCATTTGTTATCATCAAAAATAATAAGATTGAACATGAGCATCATAAAGTCAACATGAATGTCTTTCTTCTAACAAGATAATTGGTTGAGTATTCATTCTATTGATTTCTGATCTACTTCCTCTACCAAAGTCTCCAACTTTATGCTGGATAGGGACTAAGATACTGATAGTCTTAGACAAGTAATTTCAAATATGATGAAATCATATTAAACATGTCTCTAAATGGTACTTTTAATTTAAAAATATATATAAGAAGTTAGTTATTCTAAATCAATTATATTTAAACTAATATGGAATCAAAATATTTCATTATCATATTTTGAGCTTTATTGAAAAATTTTAGTTTTTTACATCCTTGTAAAATACCTAATGTAGAAAAAGAAAGGCATACAATTTGCTTCAAAATATTTATGTTATTTTCAAATAGAAAATTTTAAGCATGTCTTTTTTACTTGACTTATTGTTGTTAAGGTTTGACTTGGCTTAATGAGATGTTTAGCTTTTATCAAATTTATAACTATATGAGCATTAATCAACTTTTTGCTTGTTTATTTAATGAACCTAAAGGACATATATGTATTATTTTGCCAATCATTGCATTGTGGTTTTTATGATTGGAACGATTATTAACATAAAGGCATTAAAATGAACTCTTATAGCATAATAATGAGAAGTATTCATAAGATTGATCTCCTTTATCTTGTTGGTTGCACTTTTATAAAAGATTTAAAGGATTGTTGGATAATGTTCTTGCTTGAAGTATTAAAATTTTTAATGTTAATAAAAATAAGGAATGTCAATTTATCTACTAAAAGAAGCCTTCATTTATTTATGTGAAATTGAGCTCTAATGGGTTAATTATTTGTAGTCAATGTGGTGTTGGAAGTATAGTTAGAGATTATAATGGTGATTTAATATAGGCTTATCTCTATCCTTTGCCTTTTGAATCAGTTGTATATGTTGAATTATATAATATTTATTATGGACTGAAATTATTAAGGTAGTTAAATTTAACACATATTTGGATTGACATAAATACATATACATTGGTGCAAAAATCAAAAAACATAATTGATATGGTGCTAATATTTATTACCTTTGTATTCAAACTTTTAATTTATTACAACAATTATATTTTTAGAGAAGGTGATAAATTGCTATTTGACTCACCAAATTTGGTACTCAATGTGAGCAATTTATTTAATTTGGTGGCCATAACGTGCAAGCCAAGCTTAAAGGAATCACTAATGTTGATAAAATGAATCACCCTAAATTAAGGAAGTGACTAGATGTGTAGTGCATTATGACACAAACACAATTTTTCAATTTATATTTTTTATAAAGAGTGGTAATTCGGAGTTGTTTGGTTCTATTCTATCCATACAACAAAAGCAAAACTATTGTCAATACTTTTAATGATGGTTATTGTGCTCAAACTTATAGTTGCTACTAGTTTTTGAATATAGTAGGAATTTTTCTATAATAAATTTTCTACAATGCTTTCTATATTTAAATTGGCATGATAATGAAAAGGAGGTGGTTGCGATCAATGAATAGAGTTAGCTGGTGGTCTTTTTTTAATGAAGATGCATTAGAAAGAGATTTCTTCTCTCATTTTGATTAACATTATTAATTATATTTGAATCACAATTATATACCTAAGCATGGTCTATGTTACTTAGATTGGAGATGTTTATAGTGCATTTTATATTAATGATAAATAAAAGAGGTTGTTCTGCTTATACTTGGGGCTCATTTTTGAAATTTTGCTTTAAGTTTCTTTAGGGGCAATAAGAGCAATGATGAAATGATCAGTGTATATATAAGATTGGTAGCATACCTTGGTGTTATTTCCCTTATTTCATGGAGATGATAATCTCCCAAAGATTGTGTTAAACTTTATTTATACATGGTGATTATATTAACTAGATATTAAACTTGAATCTTTTGTGGGTATTCCTTCAACTAAGTTCCAACCTCAATTTATTCTTAGTTCAGGCTCAAAGGGAACGTGGTCCCTCTATATTGTTACTATGTGTAGCATGTTGTAGACCGTTGTACAAGCCAATAAATGATGAGATTAAAAGCCTTTTTATTTCATTAATTAGTGAAAAGAAATGGAACCATAATCCAAACAAAAAAATTTGTAATGATAAGTGAAGGAAAAACAAAAACCTCCAAAAAATAGACATCTACCCTAACCCACAAGAAAAAGTCTTCCATAGTTAATTCTTCCTGTAGCTGGGCAACTACTTTCCAACAAAAATATTTCATGCTTTAAACAATTTATGTTATTTTTCTACTTTCACATATTTTAAGAGCAAAAACATTATAGTTGTCGGTGCTACAAACTTTTAATTTTGCATCATCATGAGAGAATTTATGGCTTTCTTATGCTCGCACGATATTGATTGAAGATGAATTCATTACCTTATATATAAAATTTATATAATAAGATTATATTATGATCATATAATTGGAGGCAAGGTAGGAGGAAATAACTTCTATGGAAAAATTGCTATATTTAAAATCTAAGTAGGTTAGGATATCTTATAACATAAAAATAGATTTCATGATGGAATTATATGTTTCCTAATTCTCAATAATAAATTAGAGATTTTATGATTAATGTGTTACCACATGAACTTGTAAAGAACTGTGCAAAATAAAAAATATAGAAAAAAAAAGATATATAATCAGACATATTTATAGGAGCATCTAATGTAATATAATGAGGATGTGTCAAAGAAAATGATAATGTTGTCTAAGATATTACGAAGTCCTCATTGTAAGGCCTAAAGCCATATGGAGTATAATGGTTACAAAAGGTCAAGAAGCTTCTTTACATTATTCTCGATTATAACTACACTCCTTTATGCTAGTATAAAAAGTATTAGAAAATTAATTTGGTACCCATAGGAAACATTATTTGTTAGTATTGCAACAATTGTATGCTTTATTGTATGTGTGAATTTGTGGTTTGCTTTAAATATCTAAAGATAAATGAACATGATAATTACAATTTGTAAAATAAAATTAAATTTGATAAATATGTTAATTACATGAATAAATTTATTATAAAATATTTTGAAAAATTTTAATTTAATTAAAATATGATTAATATTTCACTAGATTGTTATTAAGTTAATGAGTTCTTATAAAATGTAACATCAATATACAAAATTGATATTGCTTTGACATAAAAATTTTTTTAGTCCTTGTTATTAGCATGTAACATGCACATGGAGTTGTGGACTGTCTTAGTCATGCCAAAGCATTGAAGAATTTTTCAAAATGCTATAAATGAGTTTTGTCAAGATTGCCATAGAGGAAGTGCCATTCCTCATTACAAAGTTGAGGATTCTCTTCTATTATATTTTAAGAATGCTCACCATTTTTTGGATGATGGAGAGAGCATGTTATTGTAAGCTAGATTGTGAAATACAAGTTCTAATAGGGGATTAGTCATGGACATTGGTATCTGGTTGAGATATTGAGATTTACACTACTTATATATAATTTATTTGCATATGGTCTCTTGCTTATATCTTTCTAACTGCTTATAAATCATGTATTTTTTTGCTAAAGTTAATCAATCATTATTGTGTTTATTATTTAAATACTCTCATAACTAATATTATATATATTTTAATGACTATCATAGTAGTTTTATTTTTACAGATTGTGTAACTAATTGCGTTTGCTTAAATTAATCTTATTGGATTGTGTAGTGAAACAAAATTTTATCATTATGCTTCTAATTTAATCATTACATGGGAGTAATCTCTTATTGAACTATGGTATAAATCGCTTAATTAAATTCATGAAGAAAGTTGATATTGATGATAATGTTGTGCTTAATAATAAATTAATCACTAAATTAGTTTAATTGTTCACATACATCAAATATCTTTTATCGTGTCACTTGTAGGATCGCCTTTGCATAAAAATGTCTCTTTTCAAATATTCTTGAATGTAATCATTTATATTATGTTTAATTATTTAGACACTCATTTAGATCAAATTAGACTTATCATGTATACTTTTATATAATTGTATGATTATAACATATTACGTATTTAGCTTCTACATATCATTTTGATTAATATATATATATATATATATATATTATCATGTTATAGTTAAATATGGATAGGATTAATATATATATATCGGTGGTGTCCTCTCTCTTAAAATAATAAGCTACAAATTTTAATGCATTTATTTAAAAAATGAATGATATAAATGCTAATGAATAAGAAAAATTACACCTATGTAATATTATAAAAGAAATTTAACAACGTTACAGTTTTCTTAAATATTGTCATGGTAAAGAAACCCTAATCAAATTATTTTAAACTCTTTAGTAGTTTATATCACTTTGTGGATGAAAGGACTTACTAAGGATCATTGATAGATCGGACTCAACATGATATATATATATATATATATATATATATATATATATATATATATATATATATATATATATATATATATATTTCTTAAATATTTTACTAATGGTTGACATTGTCACGTTCTATATTTCTTAAATATTTTACTAATGGTTGACATTGTCACGTTCTATGCACCTATTAGAAGCATAGGTGTCCTAGCAAGGAAGCATAGTGTTTTGAACGCTATCAAAACCTTGGATCATAGCAATGCCAATGCTATTGATATCATGTGGGTCTATTGATTAAGTAGGATGAGTAGAATTAATTGAGGATGAACGTCATCTAAGTAAAATAATAAAAGAATTCAACATTATTAGTTAAATTAGTAATAGAATATTAAAAATTTGACTTTCATTACCTAGATAAACACGTACTAACAATGCCATATCTCCCAATAGAGAGACATTATTGTCATATAAAATAAAACATGAATATTTGATATTATTAAGATTATAATCAACAAGGTTTTGTTATGATCAACACAATTTAAAGATGATTACAAAAGGAAATTTTTATTAAAGCACTATTGACATCACGAGCCTAAGATAACATTAAAGAATTTCAAAAGCAAAAACAAAATTTGATCTATGTAAATATTGTTTAAATTCATTTTTTTTGTGCTTAATTGATTACTAGCATTTCAAGTATAAACATAAAAAGTCAAATGTTATCGACAATCTGAAGGATGAACACCACTTAAAAAAGCTTATGCTTCAATATTATCATGCTAGCCAATCACCAAATAACTCAAGATTAGCTAAAACTCATGAAATTCATGCGAGGGAATCTTGGAGATAGAGCTTTAAAATTTAAAATGTATTAATTGTTTTTTGTTTATTCTTGTATTTGTTGTTTCAAGTGTAGAGATTGCCAAGATGATTATCTCATAGACATAAGTGAAATAGACAAAAATAATATCCGACAAAAAACTAATTAAAATATCATAAATGATTGCATTGCATAAAGAATAATAGTATTTTACAGTCACCCATAGCTCACAATATATCTAGATTGACCAAATTGTATGCTAAGGTTCAATTTCAAACTATGATCTGGTTGGTTTTTAATATGAATCTAGTAATTAATAATAACTGATATTAGGCTTATATTTTGTAATTTGCATCGGGATGCATAATATGAACTATTTTGAAGTAATTATAATGAAATCATTTTGCATGAATTATGATAATATAAACATTAACTAATCATATTGAATTAATCATACAATAAAGCTAGTTTTGTTATCTCAATCTAATTAATTATTTAAATTACCATTATAATGTTCACGTAAAGTTTAAATTATTTGTATTACAATTAGTTTTCTTAGTTAACCTCACTAAATTTTAGGATTTACAAAACATTAAATAGGAATTAGCTGAATTGCTTGTATTTTTTGATCTTGATTATATTATACAATCAAATAGTAGTTTATTTTTTTATTAAAATCAGGGTGTTTTAAAAGGTTTTTTTTAAACATGTGTGAATTTAATTTTAGGTCAAAAATGTAGTAGCAAAACTATTAATTATTTTTTCTCCTTACAGTCCTTATGTTCTTTATAATTTAAAACTATGGCTATTTTAAAATCTATTGGCTTGTATTTGTAGAGGTCCTTACATTTCAAAATCATTTGCAAGGCTTGTTGTAACTAGCTAATGAGTTAAAGTAAGGCACTTCTTGCTAAAAGTAAAAGCAAGTGTAGGATTATTCATTTCAAAGGAAAAGAGAGGATTTTCTGCCTTGTATTAGTAAGCAAAATGTAGTTGAAAAACATCTTGTGAGAACTCAGGAAATGGATGTTGATAATTAGTCTAAATTATGATATAACAAAGTATACTTTTCACTTTAATTCCTTCAATTATATTTGTGTTATTATGGTATAACTAAAAATATTCTAATATAAGTTTTGCATGTGATACATGTTATTTAAAGAATTTGATGTGATATCCTTTCATTGAAGAAGCTTATAATGTAAGAAAATTGTAGAAAATATCAAATGTAAAATCACTATTTTAGTGTTCTTGTTGATTTTAAGTTTCATTCATTAATGTCTTTTACTTGATTAAAAGGCAAAGAAAAATAAATTTAATAGTTTGATGAATTGATATAGGAAGAGCATGTGTTAGCTCAATTAAATGTATAAAATTTTTCTATCCTGTAAAATATAGTTCTTATATATTTGTTTCGACTAATAAAATTGGTAAGAGATTTGGGATAGATTGTCCTTCATTCTTGAAAACACGAATGACCATAAACAATCATATATTATGATACTCATCCAGGATTATAAATTATCTTAGTTTCATCTATTATTGAATTTTTAAATCATTGTTTGAATTTAACAAGAAGTTTACTAATGCAAGTAAAGAAATTCTTAAATGTCAACTTAATTAATGGGATGCTAATGTTAATGCTATTTTATAGTCTATAAACTTAGCTACTCATTAAGCTAATTGTATGCTTAGCTTTATTATATATGGGCTGAACTTTAAATAGTTAGTTGAAGAAATGCCCAAAAATGAAAGAGAATAATTTTTCCTAAAAGTTCTAGAGTTTGACAGCAGTTAGACAAAGACATTGAGTGATAAACATGTAGTTGTGATTTCATTAATAAGTTTCTCCCTTAAAAATAAGAAGAAAAATTCAATTATAAAGAAAGGATAAAGAAGAATGTAAGGTAAAATTAAATTAGTATTAAAATACTTTATTTTGAATACAAAATAAAAAAATCACATTCTCATGAACTTTAAGAATGAGCATAAGGAAATGGAAATATTCTTAGAATATTTTGCATGTGTTGTGTCAGCCATTGGTCATACGTGATCTCCTTTTCATAACCTTGCATCACATTGATATTGCACCAATTTTAGATCTTGTATGTTAATTGATTTAATATTAATTAATTATCTATATTTTTTTAATAGATTAGATCCCACATTATTTTTTATGAGTAGATTGATTATTCAATCATTATTTAAACACTTATTGATAATCATGATGAGTCTTTGAGACTATTAATCTTAACCTCTTGATTTTCAACTCAAGAATATCAATAGCATTGATTTGAAAATATCAAAAGAAATATATGATCTACTTTGACTATTTGTTTTTGAATAATTACTGATGATTTCTATGTTTATTTAGCTATAAAACCATAGATGCACATACCTTCAAATACAATAATACCTGATTGATTATACGTTGTAATCCTTTTAGTCACCAACTGTTAAATGAAAATATTTTAAACTGATCATACATATTAGCTAAGTCTATTCATAGTATAATCAAATTTAATTCATTATGCTACATACTTGTCTCCTATCATCTTCTAATTAGGAAGGCTTTAAAATTTGATCAAGTTTCACCTTCATGTTAAAAATGTTTGAAGTGTTAAAGTTTCAACCTTTTTTGGGACTTTTCTTTTGGATTTCACATTAAATGCAACACTACCAAGTTTTGGTTAATTCTTTCCCAACTGTACCATGTTAAAACAAGTCTCACTTCTCTATTATGTTATATAATTACTCCTCATGATTGGATGTTATTGTATAATATAAACAGCTATATTTAAATTTTTTCTTCTTATTCTAGGTAATTATTTCCATATAACCATATCATACAATATGATTATGTATTGTTATTATTATTTATTTTGTTTACAAAAGGATCATGTGCTAATATGATCAAAATATATTGCTATTTTGAACATTTAATGTGACCATACAAGTTATTTTGGGATTTTTCATATCCTTCCCATATCCAATTGGGTAGTGCATACATGAATCAATTTGTATGGACTAAGGATGTTTAAATTAAATCAAACATTAAAGAGAGAAGAAATGATTTAAGATTTGATGGTCCATTGGGGTTGAACCAAATGATATAATAAATAATAAAATTATTCAAATATAATTGAAATAATATAATAATTATGCAATAATGAAAATATATAAGAAAGTATATATAAAATTGAAAAAATAGTATCCTCAACTATTAAAAACTTAGGATGCGTTTGAGACAGTTTTCTAACTACTTTGCTTATTAGAAAGCGGCTAAAAAGTAACGTGGTTGCATTTAACTACTAGCTTTTTGGCTTCAAAAATTTTGGGGTAAAAATTTGCTTTAGAGAACTAGAGCTGTTAGTCTGTAGTAGCTATTATGAAGATGTGATTTGAATTTTTCAAAAAGAAATATCTGTAACACACATATCAACTTCTTAAAATATTATTTTCTCCATAGCAGCATTACAATTAGCACCGAATAGACCCTTAATTAACTTTAATATTTAAATTACTAACCATCATTTTATACCAAGAGCCATAATGTAGATGATCTTTGAATATCTTATATTTTCTTCTTTTAGCAATTTGATCCTTGAGAGCTAAAATAAAAATAAGAACAAATTAATAATCAGAATACAAAACTGAAAGATATCATGATTTAACATACAAATTTGTTTTGCATATATAAACTTAATTGAAAGATTAAAAATAATAAAGCTCATAATCACATAGAGTAAAATATTTATTATTCCATAGTCCATACACAACATCATTTGATAAAGTATAATAGAAGAAAACTATAAATAGTTGATAGTTAAGTCTAAAGATGAAAATAAAGCATATTTAGAATTCATCTTTGAAAAATGTGTCCATGAATTCCTCTTCCCCAAATGTTACCTCCCCACTAGCTACTTCTCTAGAAGCTTCTAAATAATCACTTTCATGATCTTCATTTATATCATCAATGGATTCTCCTTCAACTACACATTTAACTTTTCAATTATAGCATCATTAGTCAAATAAATTAAGAAATGTAAAATAAAAAAAGGAAACTTAGTTTGTGAGTGCATATAAGATATAATGTTAGCCTTTTTAGTTGATGGAATAAATTCTTCTCCATAAATTTCATTCTCTAGATCATAATTTTTAAGTTTAGGAGTAGGTTATTTATTAATAATCCAAAAATCAACCAACTCAATGTTGTGTAGTCTAAAGAATCATAACTATTTCTAAATTGCAACCTAAATATGTAACCATTACACAAGCAAATTGATAAATATTTATTATAATCACCATGATAAATAAATAAAAATGATGTTTGTTTCTCAAGTTAAGGTTTTATCTAACATACAAAAGGCCATTTAACTTTGATGCTCTAGATGCTTTTGTCTCTTTGTATGAATATGCTTAAAAATACTCTGATTTATTCCACAACCCATGGAAAAGTTATTTGACAAAAAATTTGTATAGCTAATTTTTATTAATTTGGAGCACATGAGCCGAGTATCTTTCACAACTCATCTAGATATAAATAATTATTAATTAGCATTAAGAAGATATTCAAAAACATGCATCTAAGAAATAGGTTTATAACTTTTAAATTACTAGGTTGCATTATCCGAACCTCATTTATCACTAGTGATTGTTTAGGGCATACATCCTTGTTTCCAATAATCTCCACCTAACTTCATAATCCACCTTTATCATATCAAAAATCATGATTAAAAAAAAATAAGCAGCTACGTGGATGCATTGTTGAAGTTAGCTATCCCATGTATTCCTTATGATGCTAGTGTAAGATTTATACAACCTATTGGTAATTCGAAACATGCTTTTTATTACCTTTCATATTCTATGCATGTCATCATAAGAATACCCAAGTGAGGGTTTTTCATCAGAATCGACTACTTGGAGAAACTTATAAATATTTACTAATCATTAAATAATGTAGAAAGCTGATATTATGGATGCTTGATGTTTCAAAATATAAACTATAGAGTAAGAAAATAAGAATACTAATCTTATCATATGCTTAACTTCGACATTATAAAGTCATTACTTCAAAATTCAGAATCTAAAATAATAGGTGCCACATATGTTCCCTTTATAGTTTTAGCCAATGTTGAGTATGTATAACACTTGTTAGTAATGAATGCTTCCAAAGCATGTTTATATTTATAAACACTCTTTAATATAATAAAAGTAGTTGCAAATCTTGTTGCTTCAAGATGCATTATCTCTTTCTAACCAGGTCTTCTTCTTAACTATGCTAGTATAAAGGCATGAATATAAATAAAACTATCACCTTGGATGCATTCTATGTAAGATCAATGATGTGATGCAATGTACAAATATCATTGAGGATAAGATTAAGGTAATATGTAGTACAAAGTGACCTATAGTTGTTATCATATTTTTAGTGTAATAACTCTCTAGCCTTCTTCTAGTATCCAACATTGTTAGTTATTATCCGTGCCACATTTTCGAACCTACCCACTCAACAACATCAATAAATAAAAAACGTGATGTTGTTAATGATGCTAGTGAACTTTAAAAGATGTCTTTGCTCCTTATTTTTTTCCTGGAGCAAACTAAATTTCTACTTCGTTAATTTTTCTCTGTCATTTGTCTTTAACATGCTTCTATCTTGTGCAGACAAACTTTTTGTTCTATTAAGAGAATTAGATCTCCTCTTTTGTTCAATGGCTAAATCATGATATATATGTATGTACTCTCTTCCTTTTTTATTGCTTTCTTTTATATATGTGTTTAAATTTTCTTGCATTTGATAACAAATACTATGCGCCACTTTTTTGCATGCTACAATATTACCATTCACTCTAGTAAGATGTTATTTTAGTCTATTAATACCTCGACCTTTATATATAGTTCTGTAACACAAACACTTTTAATATATATTTCTTTTCAATCAGAATCTTTCAATTTACTAATGTGATTCCATGATATACCCACATTTTCATGAATATCATGTGTTGAAATAGAATGTCCACTTATAGAAAGTTTTATTATAAAATTATAAGAAGAACGGCAAACAAAACTAATGTTATAAAACTAAAAAAAGAAATAAAATAATAATAAGGATTGAGAGACTTAGATTTAAAAAATATATCGCTAGGTAAAATCATTTGACCACCCAAAATTCCTCCTTGTTGCCTTAGCTATGCAATAAGAGAAATGTAGGTCAAACTAAGCACCAAAAAGAAAGAAGATCCAATAGTATAACCCAGAAGCAACCATAATATAAGCTCAAAATTCTAACATGAAACCTCCTAGGTTGGTCACGACATTTAATTAAAGGAACTAGAAAGTAAAAAAGTTCCATCACCCATAAAAGACAAAACTCATCATTGTCCAACATTCAAGCCCTACATCATAAAAAAAACCCTTTACATTATAGCATAAGAAGAAAGAAAATAAACAATTTCACCTAGTTGATCAAATATATCCATAAGTAGATTCATTACTATTGATACTATAAATGAGCATGACACACACCAAAAGGGTGTAGGTGGCCAAGGACCGAGAAAAAGAATATAGAAATCAACATAAACATAATTTTTTTGTGGAAAAAAAAATCTCAACAAACTTAAAATCTTTGAAATTAGATCAAACTACCTTGAGAAAATATGTGACTAGATATCTCTTCTTTTCCTCACCCCCATTAATAACATTTTACAATCAACCTAGCAAGTAAATTATAGTAATGCAAACATTTTCCAAGTAGGTAATGGGTCATTTAGATCATTCACCCAAAACATATCATATTAAGCTTCTTTAACATACTAAATGATAGAATGGATCAAACTTCAAATTGATTAAAGCATTAAGTCATTCTCCCAAAACCACTAACTTCACACACACATAGATATAAAGTAAAACTCTTGAAACACAAAGAGAAATCAATTACATTAACCCTTTAAAAACTATAAGTTTCTCCATGTTGGTAATATGTAACCTACATTGAGCAAGAGATCGACTGATAGACGGAGAGAGGGTCAACCTACATCAGACCATCAACAATGCTAAGTAGTAGAATAAGCTTTGAGTGGGAGGGCAAGAGTTTAGAGATTCAAGACCAAGCAAGGGAGAGAGCCATAGAGGCAATGACAAGCAACAAGAGATGAGTCTAAGTGTTGAGAGTTGAGACCAAGAGAAAGGAGAAAATAAGGAAAGCAATGAAAACCATGGAATCCATGGAAATATCAACCATTTAATTTAAAATTAAGGGTGTAGGTTTGTCTAAAATGAAAACTGATCTATTTTATAATACTAAAGTTGATTTGGCAGTTTAACGATCAAACTCAATTCTATGGTCAGTTTAACCTAGTTCAATGCAAATAAGGTTTTAGTTGCCGAAGTTCTACCACGATCGATTCATAGTTGAATTGGTTGATGATCGATCCTATCCAAAAAAAACATTAGAAAATGCCATGAACAGAGAAAACATGAAACTTACACCATGTCATTTTCTAGAATTAGGATTTTCTTAGTATTTATATAGAGAGTTAACTACTTTTTATTTTCTAAAGAAGCATAAGCATATTGTCCAATTACACTAGCCATTTTTATTTTATTTTATAATCATCACATCATAGCATTGCATTACTTCTATGGTTTCTCTACAATATATTTTAATGTCTTTGCTTTATTTATGATTGTTGTTGTCTTGGTTATAAATGATACCACATTCAGCTCATTGGATAATTATTTTTTCTACAAATTTTAATAAATTGATAATTAACAAAAAAAATAATTTAAGAAAAAATTAAACATAAAGTAAGTCTTTTTATCCATCATTTAATCATTTTTATTCATAAAAGAGAGTGAGCTAGCAATCAAAACTCTATGCACTAGTTCATTAACATGACATGACCAAGTGTATATGCATATAGAAAATTTCTTACTTAAGGGTATATAAACATGATTGTAAGTTATGTTAAGTGGCACAAATTGTGCATAATAAAGCTATTTTATTCTGTTTCCTACCTTAAGTAGTCTGACATCATTCCTTTCTTGTTCTATGATTTTGAATATCAAGAATTCTTAATTTCTTTTTGATGACTTAGGATCATGAAGCAAACTTTAGATGATGCAATTTGTGCTTAACAATGGAGCATCTCATGATAAAGTTTGGTTAATTATCTTCACATCTAAGTGATTCACAAACTTAATAACTTAGAGTGAGGGACTTGTGAAATCTTGATTACAATTAACTATTTTCTATATATATGATATTTTCAACATCCGTGATTACACTCTTGAGACCATCACATTTCTAGGATATATTTTCTTATGATTAAAATTATGCTAGTGTATAAACTATCTATGCATAGAGATAGCTTCTCACTTAGTTATGGTGATTTACTTTTTTATCTTGAGGATTGGTTTATCTCAAAGCATAAACATGAACAATTGTTTTTTAATGAACAAAGCAAACCAAAATAATGGTTTGCTTAATTTTTTAAAAAATTTCTCTTAGAGGTGTAATTAAATGTAATTACCCATAGAATGCTTTGAAGATTGAGCAACTCACATTACCTCAATTTTTTTACACTATGGGTGATAAAACTTCCTGTGAATAATTTAAATAAGGTAACAAAGTACTTCTATCCAGGTCTTCATTCTTATTTTTTTCTACTGTAAAAGTTTCTAATACCTAAAGAATTACCTTAAAATATTATTTCTCTTTTTAACTCCTAAAAAATTGGTATGATCAAGATCTTAGACTATTGAAATCTCTGTTTAGAATCTCTTAATGAAAATTTTCTAATGATTCTTTAGACTCTAACATTATTATTAGTAAGGCCAATATATTCTTTATTTAGGGGTCAATGGTCATTAGGAAGTAAGAAAATGAGCATTCTTTTATATTTGATCAATGTAATAATTGTTTTAGTGGCAAGCCAAAGAAACAATAAATGGGTACAACCTTTGAGGTGATGAAGATTACATGACACTTTAAAGTATTATTAATGTCATAAGGATTTGGTTGACTCAATATACGAAACATGGTTGAAGTGATTTATTTGTCCATTTTGGGATTCTAGATGTGGGATTGATCTTAAGTTCATTATAATTTTCCTTATGTGATTTCCTTGCAGAACATGTTCATCATTGAGAGTTTTGTTTCACTACAAGCAAGAAAGAAGTGATTTCTTCATCACTACTCATGTATTAGATTTCACATACTACTAGCATAGAATTTAATGCACTAATGCATAATAGTCACTTTTGAATTTTAGATTTTAAGAACCTTCTAGTATCTTAAATAATAAGATGACTCTAAGATAATGTTTTGAAGCTCCCAGTCTCATCCTTTTGAGTTATTCCTCAATATATTTAACTTTTTATTCATTTAAAGCTATTAATTCTCATTCTTCATATACTTTCCTCTATTTAGTTACTTTTGCTATCTCATTCTCTTTCCTTTTTTAAATAGTCCTACAACATTTCTTTTCTTTTTCTATGATTTTGAATATTAATAAATTCTCACTTTTCTTCTATGATTTAGGTTCACAACTCTAACTCTGCAGGATGTAATTTATAATTAATAGTAAAGCATCTCATCAAAATTTGGTTGACTATCTTAACATCAAAGTGATTCACTAACTTAATAACTCAAATTAAGGGACTCATGAATTCTTGCCCAAGGTTATTTTAATCTTTTTTTTAACAATTTTAACATCACCAATTATGTTCTTGAGCACATCACATTTTCATGACAAATTTTCTTAATTATTAAAATGATGCTAACATATAAACTTTCTATGCATAGAGATAGCATCTCACTTAGTTGTGGAGATTTTTCCTCTATCTTGTGGATTGCTTTATCCCAAAGCATAGACATGAATAATAATTTTTAATATAAACAAAGTAAATCAAGGAATAGGTATGTTTTATTTTTTGAGAATTTCTTTCGGAGGTGTATTTAAGTGTAATTAAAATGCTTAATCCCTTTTGAAGATCAATCAACTCTAATTACCTCTATTTTTCTCTACTTTGAGTGATATTATGTCCTATGAATAGTTTAAATAAGATAACAAATAAATTCATGAATAGATCTATCTAAATCTCCTTTCTTTTTTATTTTAGTGTAAAACTTTGCAAAACCTAAAAGTTTTCTTAAAAATTGGTAACTATTGATATCTTCTTTAAAATCTCTTAATAAAAATTTTCTAGAAATTCCTTGGGCTCGAACATTATTGCTAGTAAGGTCTATGTGCTATTTAGTGGTCAATGGACATTAGTATGTAAGAAAATAAGCATTCTTTTAAATTTTATAAAATGATAACTATTTATTATAGTTAGTCTAATAAACAATAAATGGGTACCTCTTTGAGGTGATGAGAATTAACGCACTTTAGAGTATTATTAATGTTCAATAAGGATATGGATGACTCCATATAAAAACATGATTTATGAGATCTATTTTTCACTATGGAATTCTAGCAATGCGATTGGATCTTTAACTTTGATGTAGCTTTCCTTATGCAATTTCTTTATGAACATGTTGATCAACTAAGAGTTTTGTTTCAAAACTAGAGAAGAGAGTGATTCCTTCATCACTACTCATGTAGTAGCTTTCATCTGCTAATGAAGAAGTAAATCCACTAATACATTATAATCACTTTTGAATTATAGATTTTGAGAGCCTTCAAGTATCTTAACACGTAAGATGGCTCTGAGAGAAATGTTTCAAAGCCCTTGAGCCTTTCCTTTTAAAGCGTTCCTTAATATATTTATGTTATTTTTTGTTTGAAGCTTTTTATTTTCATTCTTCGTATGCCCTTGTCTATTTTGTCACTTCTCTTCCTATATTACTTTTTTTAATTTTTTGGCGCTAACATAAGCTCTCTACCATTTTTAGGATGATGGATCAGGATTAGTTTCTAGCAAGGCCATGATCCTACTAACAATATTTGTAAGATCTTATAGAATAGAAGTTAGAAATACAAATTATATTAGAAAATGACAAATAAAAAATAAAAGAGAATTTCTAGAATGATGCATTCTAACTTACAATGTTAGCAAAACAAATTTTAAAACTATAGGTTGAACTATAAAACAAATGTAAAATGTTTATGGAAAGAATATTCGACATGTGAAAATTGTTATATAATTCTTATAAGTACATGTGGGCAACTACCTTAACAAGTTAGTGGAAAAAGTAATTTTCCAAGCATATTTGGCCACCAATCTATAGATGAAATTATTAACTATCCAATAGTCTTTAACCTTAGAGAGATTTAGGTGATTGGTTCTCAAAAGTGGGTGAGTGATCTTTAAGATTTGGTAGCCTTTAAGTTGTGAGTAGCCATTAAAATGACTTGAATGACCCCTAAAAGGGGTGGATGGCTCTTATGATGAGAGAAGTGTTCCTTGGGATAGGGTGAGTTTTTTATGACCATGTCTGATCATGTTTTTTTTTAGAGTTTTGATGGGTTTGGAAAGTTCATTATGATCATTGAAGTCTACTTCTAGATCCTCAATAAGTCCACCATCTTTACCACTTTTGATCTAATTAGCACACCCAATTGACCATATTTGTCAATCTCGAAATGTCAAGTGTACATTTGCAACCACTAAAATTTAGCTTTCGATGAATATTTACATTATTGTTGAAGTAAGATTAAAATATTTGATATGCAAGTTGATTTATGTTTCTGCTTATGAATATTTAAAACAATGACTATTATATCTCATGCCTTGATAAATTCTTATAATCATCTCAATACTTTATTATAATTAAGACCTTGTGGTGTTTATTTTTGGATGTGGGGGGACACCACGCAGATCATAAGGGGTACTTATTTAAGTGATCGAGTACAACATTGAGGTATGATAGAGACATCACCCTTTAATGGACCTAATCGCCTAATAAGGACTCCTAAGGCATGATGAGTCTTCGAATATACTAGAGATTTTTCTCCTATTTTACAAGAATGAATAAATCATGATTTATATTAAACTAGGTTCTAAAGTTCTTTATGGGGGCAAGACCCCATAGTTAATTACATCCTAAGGAAGGTGAATTTCTTAGGAATACTCTCGATTAAAGTAGGCAATTATTATCTCCTAATATTTCAAGGATAGACTATCAATAAATTGGCTATGATTTGAAAAATCAAGTGGAAAAGATCAAGGAGAAGACTTATTTTGTAATCCAAAGAGAATAAGTAGGAAACGCCCATGATACTATAAAGCCTAGTGAGCATTCCAATCTATCCTATAATTGAGCTTATATATTTGAAAGTGAAGAGAATTATTTTGTTTGAGTTGAAATTTTATTAGATTACTAGGGCTTATAATCCATCAACATAAGATTGTAAAAATACCTAAAAGGTGAGAATTTATGCTTGTAGCCCAAAGAAAATAGCTACCTAAATCTATGGAGCTTTAGGAAGAGCTAAAGCATGATTTAAATCTAAGCGAGATGTATAAGGTTCACCTTCATAAGAGAGGATAAACCACGATTCTTTGGACTTATAATGCTTGAGTGGTAAAACTAACTCCTTATACGCTTTAAATCCATGTGGTCCGGTTATATAAAATTGCAAGATAGTTGGGCCCGCATTAATTTAGAAAAAGGCTAAAGTCCTTAAACCTACTCCCTAAGAGATTAGAGCATGAGTTGTATGAATAATGACTTAATCTAATGCAAAAAAAGTTCAAATTTTATTTGATTTTAACAGTTCATTTTGACAAAGGCTTTGGAATTTTTGTATGCTTAAATGCATGATGAAATGAGTTATGGGCTAAATCAAAAGAAGAGGGTGAAGCTCTGGGTAGCTCTAATAAGTCAAGTATATCCTGTATAGGATGGAGGCCATTATTTTGTAAAGTGATTCAAGATGCATGCATGATGTGAAATATACAATACTCAGCTAAGTAGTTGCTAAATATTTTAATTATCTTGATTTAATGCTGCTTTATTGTGAGGATTATGAATTACTTAAAAGTTTAGTTATGAGTTGTAGTTGGATAGAAATTTATTTTTTTTCTAAGAGCTTAATCACATCTAAGACACACATTAAAATATCAATCACAAGAAACTATGAAAAACATGTTGGTTTCTATTTCTCAAGTTAAACAAAATATCAAATAATTTTTATAACTAAGCACAAAAGAATAAAAGGCCAATGTAGTCGGGTACTACCTTACAACCCAAAAAGAAAAGATGGGTAGTCAAGCTCTACCCTTATATAACACGAAATATGAAAGAATAATTACAATTTATAATTGAATACATGTGGGGTGGGGTCTTCAAACCTTCATGTCTTCATGTCTTTTTCGTCCCCATGTCTTGATTTGATTTGATTTGCTTCATAGGCATCACATGGCACCCCAGGATAAATCCTTCTATCCAATACTCATCCTAAAACCCATAACACTAATCCTAATTTCTAATTACAAAACTATATTAACAATAAGAAAAGTAAATTGAACTACACTTACAAAACAAGTGTTAGCTAAATACATACCCAAGCAATTATATTTATAAATTGGACTTAGCACCACATGTTTAAAAATGTCCTAACTTGGATTATTCTTGGGGTTTAAGTAACCTACAAAAGAGAGCATTTATTTATTTTTAAACACCCTCAAGCATAATCCCATGTAGAAAATATGATTAGTAGTCTGAAATATACACTAACATGAAATATTATATTACAAAACAAAATATACACCATACATATGTCTGTCTAACTTAAAATTAGAAGTGGTGACTTAGTTCTAGTATGTGTGTTAAGGCTTGTGTGGTATGTCCTGATAGGCATTAAATTTATGATTTTTCTAAGTATAGGAGATTCAATTTAACATGAAAGGTTGATTTTACTTGAAGTTAGTTAATTGATTTAAGAATTTTCATTTATGTTTTCTTTTGTATCATATGATAATTGCTCTCTTTTTTCCTTACCTTAAGCCACTTTATAAAGCATATTGATTTGATTTAGTTCTAGTGATTGGCTTATTGTACATTTTAGATTAATCCTAAATTTAGCTCACTTTAAATTAATATATGAAAGGCTTCTTAAGATTAATCTAAATGAAATACTATCACATGATTTATGTTTAGTCATTCCTTTCCATCACATATAATATGTATATGATTTAATCATAAGTTTATCTATACATACAACATGTTTTAGCACCCTTAAGTGATGAATGTAGATGTGCATATTTGAAGTTTAAATTTCTTATTTGATTTAATTATTTAATCATGTTTATTTAGAGATTTATCCAAATTCTTATACAAAAAGGCATAAGAATGAAATTAAATAAGTATGTGTCATTGTTAAACCAGGGAAGTGAGGTAATCAAATGACTTCCTTGGGAATAGCTAAAGCCTCATATTCTCAGGATGTCCAAACTATATACCCATTTGAATTCAAACATATGTAAATTTGTATATAAGAACATAAGGAAAGTGACCCCAAATCATATGGTTAATTAATTCAATCACTTAGTCGACTATGAATGCATGTATTTTTAGTAGAAAGAGGGATTTCCATCTTTTAGCCATACATACATACACATGTAAAGAGAAATAAGCAATAATGTGCCTTGGTTAAACTAGGGAAGTGTTGTAATCAAATGATCTCCTTGGTTAAAGCCTTATTCCATGTCTATATACTTTGCTATTTGACTACACATGAATGTATATGTAAATAAGAGAGAAAATCATGCAAAAATTATATTTTTTTATTTGATTAGAATATTTATGTATGTGAAACAAAATTTCATCCCAATTCTAATGTAGAAACACATGTAATCAAATAAGTATGTGTCATTGTTAAACTAGGAAAGTGAGATAATCAAATGACCTCCATGGGGCTAACTAAGTTTTTCTGGATGTCTAAACTATATACTTACTAACATTCAAATACTTGTGAGATTACATATAGATTAAAGAAAAGAAAGCTCTCTTTCACATACTTAAGCTATAAGCACATGCAAACCTATGTAATCATAACTTCTATCACTCTAACCAATGTAATTGATTTATGAATTTTGGAAAATAATTTTGAATTTATTAGTGATAATAGCCACACATATTATAAATTAATCCAACACATGCAAGCTTGACATAAAGGAAAAAAAAAACTATTTGATTTAATTTAACTTTGAAAAGATGAATGCATGATTTCAAGTGACATATAATATTTAACATGATTGGAAAAGAATAAATAAACATAAACATATGTTTCATTCAATCAAATTAATTCTTAGGGATAATCATATCAAATAAAGTTGCGTAAAATAAACCAAAGTTTCTTTAATGTCATTTTAAATTTCATGTTTTTGATTTGATTTAAGAATGTGAGAAAAGATTTGCTGATCCTAACCCATTCCCATATTTGTTAATTAAATTAATTTAATGAAATATGATTAGGTTAATTTATGAGTTAATTAGGTTATAATATGCATTAAATCCATTAATTAACCCTTTCTTGTACCTTCATAATTACTCAAATAATTATGATTCAATATGATATGAGCATACATTGGAAATTAAATTAGCAATGATCCTAAGAAGTGAAAGGGGCCTAATGGTGGCTCACAATTAATAATTAATTGAGTTAAGGAACATAATTAAGTACTCCTATAATTCTTCCACACATGTGGGTTAACTATGATTTCCTTAAACTTTTCTAAGATTGTTGAACACCAAAGGTCTACCCAAGACTTCATTAATTTAGATTCCGTGATTATAATTTCAATTTGATTAATTAAGCAATTTGATTAATTGATTAAGACTTGATTAATTTAATTAATAAAACTTAAATAAGGAAATAGATTAGGAAGGACCCAATCTCATCCCATGGGTTCATTAACTATTAAGCAAAATTAACCACTTAATTAATTAATTTTTATTCATGAGATTAATTAAATTTAAAAGAGTAATTAGAGCTTAATTAGTTAATTTTCCAAAATTAATTAAGCAATAAATCCCAATAAAAATGATGAGAGAGGTCATCCCATTGAATTAACACAGTTTGAAGTTTGAACTACTATTCAAGTTTAATTAAGAATATTTTTAATAAATTTTCTTCCGAAATACCTTCAAAATGAATATTTATTAATATTTTTATGATTTTTCTATAATTTATTATAATTTTTTAAAATTTCAGTCGATTTAAATAATTTTTCATAATTTTTATAAAGTCCATTAATTTATTCTACTAAAATAGACTATTTGAGCTTCAAAATTCAATATCTCTCAATCGAGAAATCCTTTTTGACTTGAAAGTTTTATAGAAGGTGTATTTTAAGTTCAATTTCATGATTTGTTGTTAAGTATTTTATTTTTTATTAATTTTCTAAGTTTCAGGTGATTTTAATAAATAAAAAAATAGAAAACCTTGAATTTTCTACTTAACCTAGTCAGTGGCACGCGACACTGACTTGACCAAGCAGCTCCATGCTTCATCGCATGATTGGGCCTCTGGCGGCCTTAGACACGCGGGGCGGGAAAATGCGCACTTGTCGCTCAGGGCGATCGTCCATCCGGCGTGATCCAGAGGGTGAAATTAGATGGGATTTTCTTCTAATTGTAGTCATCCATCCCTATCAAAGGGAGATTGGATGGTTGTTGTACGTCTTCCTCCTAGCGAATGAAACTGGGCAGACAAAATGTTCGAACCGTGAAAAATGAACCCTGTGAGTCCATTTTGAGCTCAATTTTGCATTGATTCTCATCAAAAAACTCCTATTTTTTGCATTGGGATCATATGAAATGAATAATGCAAGGGATATCTAAGAGATTTTCCTAAAATCGAACAGCATCATCACAAACAAAAGAGCATATGGCACTAATTGAATTAAAATTACCTCATTGAGGATGGTTTAAATTTGTTGATCGAGCACACTCTCCTAAATGCAAGATGAAGCCTTGAGATGAACTAGACCCTTGCCTCCCCTTGGAATGTTGTATCCACCAATGGTCGCCGCCTCCTTACCGAAATTAGCTTGGTTTTGGTGTTCTTCTAGCCCAAAGGAAGTGGGAAAGGGGTCTTGTTGCTTCGAGGAGCTCCTAGAGTGTGTGTAATGGTAGAATAACTTCTTGGAGGCCTCTCTTTCTCTTGTGCTTCATGGTGGCCAAAAATCACCACTAATGGTGCATTTTGGCTCTCAGAGGATGTCCTATGGCTTAGGGTTGGTGGGAATGGCAGAGAATCATCCTAGGTGGCTTAGTTTGATTGGCCAAGGCATGGGAGGTGGCTACGAAGATGGATTAGTGGGTGTCCTATGGATTTCAAATGGTCCAATGAGGGAGATGAGATAAATTCACCTCCGCGTGAGCCATGGTCAACCCAACCACCCCTTGGATCAGGTTGGATAGTGTCTTAGATGCCTAAGTGGACTAATGGAAGAGTGTCAGTGGCAGGAATGGAAATGACCACTCACGAGTGTTTTGTCTCATGTGA